>CAUHTR010000505.1:0-126071 GCA_959609185.1 Schmidtea polychroa | reverse complement strand
GTCACTACCACTCGACAGACGATCCCTCTTTCGCACAACCTTCAGCACCAGTGCAGCCAATGGCATCAATAGTTCCCACACAACCAGCCATTTCGACCAAACCCCAGTCGTAATCATTATACGAGGACACTCAAACTGCGACGACAGCGGATGAAAGCAAGATGGCTTGCCGAACTGGTCGCCGTGGTTTCAGTAGATCTAACCGTCGTATCTCAGGTTCGAGCAACTGTTACTCTATCCCCTGTGGTTCCTTACGAATACTTCAATACGGATTTGGACGCGCCCAACTTCCGATTAGATGTGCTGTCATTACTTTATGAACCATTATAAGTCCTTTGTAATATTATAAAATAAAGAAAGGTTTCGTCGTAAAAATAATTTCGTGTTTTTTCCTGTTTCGATGATATAGTAGTTGTTGAATTTTTTTTTGTTGCGAAGATACGTGTGTATAAAAGTTAGTTTGAGTTAGAGTATCACTGATAAGTGAGGATGTTAAAGGTTATCCATTCGTTGGGACTCAGTAAGACAAGCGAAAGCTTTGTGGAACAAAGGTATTATAGGTTTTGATTCTTTCACGATTGTTCCATCTCTCTCCTAGTATCAGAATCTAGGTTTGAAGCTCGTTAAATGAACCACCGTTGATGGAAGCCCAGAATAAAGCTAATCAGTAAACGAAATATGCCGAATCCAGTGTTGGATCTAGGAAAATATTTCCTACTGGAAACTCGAGAATTTCCTAAATATAAAAAATGTGACAATTTAAAATTCAAAAAATCAAATAAGCATATATTTAATACAATTTATTCATTTTAGAATTCATTAAATGTCAAACAAATTATCAAACATCTCCTTTTCTTATTTTATCGCGTATTTTCTCAATATTGGCGGACACTTGATGGGACTCCAAAGTTTTGCGACCAAGCTATTTATATAGTTACAACTATGAAAAAGTATATAAAGACGTTACTCTTTCAATGAGAAGATTTAATTTAATTCGCAATAATTGATTTTCTTCGGTTAGATTTTTACGTTCTCTTTGGAGATGTTTCAGACTGTCTCTGTCTTGATAATTACGATCGTGGTCTAGTTAAAACTTAATTAATTTAGAATTCTGATTTATTATTTATTCAACCATCAGCTTCTGAAATCCATTCTCCATTTTTGAAAGCTAAGTTTTTACCGCCAAGATTTGCTTTAAATTCTAAAGATTTGTTGGGATTTATAGCATCGTTATCAATTAATGATATGTTTGTATTGCTTACGGCTTTTCTGACTGGAAACTTCAAAGTATCTGCTTTCAACATTTGTTGATGAATAGTTAACTAAACACTATTTACGCTATAAATAATCTTAAATAATATATATTTTTTAATATTGGTTTTATATTATTTAAATTTAATAAATGAGTCAAAATAATTGTGTTAGTAACTACTTAGTTTTAATTTTTAAAACAAATAGACAAATTAATTGACTTAAAACTTATATATTTTTTATTTGTAGTTAGTTTTAAGGAATATTTCATTTATTATCATTTTTATTATCATTAAATTTTATTTATTTACAAAAGAAAATACAAATATAACTTTTATAATTCATATTTTTTCTAAATGTTATATTTGATTTCACTTGAAAAAAACAACCTAGAGTTTGCCGATTTTTAAAATTCGAATTTTAAAAACGGTTTTGAATTTAAATTTTAAATTTGTGAAAATTAATTATTTCATAATTTGTTCATTTTGTTGGGAGCTTGAGGGTCTGATTGATTGAATTCCTAGAGAGGACCGTGTCGGACAGTGGCATCAGTTGTTCAGGACGTCAACACGACTATTTACTCTGTCCACCTATGTGCCCATGGCAGAAAAACCATCAATCCTCACTCTATTAATTTTAAATTGATATATATCCTGAGGGACAACCGTTATTAGGGAAGTAGCAAATCAAAAACAAAGATTAAAACCGAGACGAAGACAAATTGAAAGCAACAAAGATATATTCACGTAATGTCTTCTGAAGCAGTTCACACAGAAGAATTGTTCCGGAACAAATCGGGTTTTACTATAGGCTGACGTTGGAAAGGACGTAGTGAATGTTAATTGTAAGTCTGAAGACGCTTTCGGCATTGGTGGCCGGCTTAGCTCTGGTTCCTACTCTTGGCTTTACTTGATTTTGGCATAGTTAAAATCCGGGTCGATATTGATTACTCGAATTTTAGCAGTAAATCATATGGGCACGACCGGGGAGTTTACAGACTCACTAATGTGGTAATCCAAATGATGGAATCTAGGTTTGAAGCTCGTCCTGCGTATACATTTACATGGATTAATCGTGTTAAGTATTCACTGGCGTTTGGGTAAAATATCCACTTCAATGTGAATTACGAAACAAAAGATAACTAATCCCAATTAGGTATGAAGAATGGGTGCAAAGACGTAAAACTTTCCATCGTTATACATTTTTAAAATAGTTTCCAATAGCAGTAATCGTGATTATAGTGATGGTAACATAGTATGACGATAAGATATTTGAAGGTTAACTTAGGCCATAGAAATTATATATGAATTGTAATCCTGGGTTCTTCTGAGGGGTTTTCATCCCGGAAACTGCATAGATTGCCTGGGATATAATTAAGCCAAAAAATTTATTTTACCACTTGAAACTCATTGCTAAACAATGTTGGCAAAATTCCAAGTGGATCAATACTAACAAAATGTGAGCTCATCTCGTAAATACTAGTACCCTAGTATACGTATTATATTTAGAGTCAATAAACATTATACAATGAAATAAGATAAGGTCATTCTTAATTAACAAGTACAAAGTGAAGAAGGAAAAACAAAAGCAAAATCCAAATCCAAATTCACCTTTCATCTTGTTATTTGGTTTTGCTTTTATTGTTATTTACGTTTTGATTCTTTGACTGATTTGAAATCCGAGTTTTTTGAATTTTACCCTTTCCTTGTTAGAAATTTTCAGTCATTTTTTTCTTTGGGAATTGTAGGAATTTCTTAACATAATTTATCGGTTTCCTTCTAGTTTGCTGTTGAGTTGTAAACTGTGATTTATTTCCTTTTCTTTGAGTTTTACTTTTTTTGTTTTGTACAGAGAGTTTTTCTTGGTTTTCCGCTTCTAAAAAATTTGGTTTTTGAGTATGTAATTGTTTTTGTTGTAAGATTTTGAATCTCAGTTGAATTCAGTTAAGTTTCAGTTTTGATTAGTTCGATTTAGTTGAGTTTCAGTTCAGATTTTCTTTTGATAAAGTTGTAAGTTTATGTTCGGGTTTATATACTTATTTAAGTTTTGGTAGGAGTCTGTAAAGAACTCTACCGAGTCTTTTCATTTTTATTTTTTCTTTATTTAATTTTTGGGTGCTTAGGACTACCTGATCAATTATATGTGAAACTAGTGTAGGTGCGTGTTGATTCAGCATCTACACTTCTGTATTTAAAATATTTTTAAACTTGTTAATATTTATATTTAGACCTTATTTTTTGAAACAAAAACATAATATTGATTTTCTTGGGTTTCTTTGGTGTAAATCGCCTCTTCTTTTCTGTAATTAATCTATTCTCGGGTCTTTTCCCTGACTTCTTGGGATTTCCCCATTTCCACTCAAACAACTTTATCACCATCACTCAATAGTTTCTCCGGTCTCCTATTGCTTTTTCGTTTTGAAATTGATATTTTACTATCATTATTCTAGGTTATTTTTGATATTTTTTCAATGTGTTAATTGATGTTTCTATATTTTCATATTCTTGTGGTTTTTTTCGATAATTATTTTATTTTATTCTTTTCCTATTTATTTATGTTTTATTTTATTCTCTTTTTTCTCAATTTTATTTCATTTCAATTTATTTATTTATTGCATCTTTTCACTATTTTCCTTTCTTCTTCCTTTCTTCTTCACCTTTTGTTAGGGTTGGGCTTGGACTTGCTCGGTGCTTGTCTAAAAATAATCAAGCAGAAAATTACTAATTTTAGAATATAAAATAAATAATTATTTAAATAATTACTAAGGTTAGAAAAAGAATATAAAATAAGTAAATGTTACTATAAATCATGGGTTCTTAACCATGAGTGCATGCACCACTAATGATGCGGCACAAAACAAAATTGAGGCTTTCAAAACTTGACCCTCGCTACCAAAAAATTATTAGAAAAAAGCAGCAACAAATTTCACATTAAATTTTATGCAGCTGTATGTGTTACTTAAATATATTTTGAATTGTAATTATTAAATATTAAATGTAGAAATAAAGTATAAAGTATTAGAATTCATTTAAATTTTTGATATGGCGTTAAATTTTAACATGGGATCCCCCGACAAATTTAGGGGGGTAGTTAGTAGCGCCCTGGAACAATTACCCCCCAGGGGGGGGGGGGGGTAAATTGTTCCAACTTTTTATTACGCAATTGTTCCAACTCACATTTTTTTGCTTTCAGGGATTTTTGGTACAAATTTTTTTTTATCAGACTATAGTGAGGGGGTCTCGATGGTCCTGGTATTTTCAATACAAAAAAAAATTTTCATTGCAAAAAGGCAGTCTCAATAAAAAAGCATGGATTATTCACACTATAGTGAGGGGGTCTCGATGGTCCTGGGATTTTCAATACAAAAATCCGACTACCACTAAAAAAGCATGTTTTTTTCACACTATAGTGAGGGGGTCTCGATGGTCCTGGGATTTTCAATACAAAAATCCGACTACCACTAAAAAAGCATGTTTTTTTCACACTATAGTGAGGGGGTCTCGATGGTCCTGGGATTTTCAATACAAAAATCCGACTACCACTAAAAAAGCATGTTTTTTTCACACTATAGTGAGGGGGTCTCGATGGTCCTGGGATTTTCAATACAAAAATCCGACTACCACTAAAAAAGCATGGAATTTTCACACTATAGTGAGGGGGTCTCTATGGTCCTGGGATTTTCAATACAAAAAAAATTTTTTCAATAGAAAAAGGTGGTCTCAATAAAAAAGCATGGATTTTTAGAATTAAATTAAGGTGGGTCTCCTTGGTCCTGAGAATTTCAATAGAAAAAGGTGGTCTACACTAAAAAAGCGTGGTAAATTTTTTAAAATAAAGCAAATTATGGTCCTAAAAAATTAAATTACAGTAAATTATGGTCTAAATTTTTAAATTAAAGTAAATTATGGCCCTAAAAATTAAATTACAGTAAATTATGGTTCTAAAAAATTATATTACAGTAAATAATGGTTCTAAAAAATTAAATTACAGTAAATTATGGTTCTAAAAAATTATATTACAGTAAATAATGATTCTAAAAAATTAAATTACAGTAAATACTGGTTCTAAAAAATTAAATTAAAGTAAATTAAGGTTCTAAAAAATTAAATTAAAGTAAATTAAGGTCCAAATTTTTAAATTAAAGTAAATTATGGTTCTTAAAAATTAAATTAAAGTAAATTTTGGTTCTAAAAAATTAAATAAAAGTAAATTATGGGTAAAAAATTTAAAATAAGTTAATTAAGGTCCAAATTTTTCAATTAAAGTAAATAATGGTTCAAATTTTTAAATTAAAGTAATGAATGGGCTCAAATAACTAAATTAAGGTTCTAAAAAATTAAATTAAAGTTAATTAAGGTCCAAATTTTAAAATTAAGTAATCAATGGTCAAAAATTTTAAATTAAAGTTAAATAAGTAAATTAAAGTAATAATTTTTAAATAAGTAAATTAAAGTAAGATTTTAAAATTTATTAACAAAAAGTTGAAATAATAGAAGGTGTTTGAGAATTGAAATTTTTTAATGAAAATTTTAATGAAATATTTTTCAATGGTAATTTTTAATGAAAATTTTTATGAAATAATTTTTTAAGTAATTTTTAATGGAAATTTTTATGGAATAATTTTTTAAGTAATTTTTAATGGAAATTTTTATGGAATATTTTTTTTTAATAATAATAATAATAATAATAATAGTAATAATAATAATAATAATAGTAATAATAATAATAATAATAATAATATTAGTAATAATATATCAACGGTGGGCAAATGCGGCTCTTCGTTGAGTAAACTGCGGCTCATTGATAATTGAATTTTTGATAATTGAATTTGAAAATTGAATTCGATTTTTTTATTTTGAAATTTTTTCAACTGAATTTTTTTTTCAACAAATGCCAAAACACATCGTCAATTAAAAAACTTTTTAGAAGAATTAAGATTAAATGATGAAACAGATGAATTGCCCAATGATGTCTCCTTATGGTGTATTGTTAGATGGCTGTCAACTTACAATGTTTTGGACCGTTTTGTGGAACTCCTAAATCCTATCATAATATTTACCAAAGAAAAAGGAATAGCATACCCAGAATTAGAAAATGAAACTTGGCTTTCTGACTTAATGTTCCTTACAGACATTATGGAACATTTGCAAATATTAAATTTGGCTTTACAAGGAAAAGAAAAGATAATTATTGATTTGTCACAAACGTTATTTAGTTTTGAAGCTAAACTTCGGCTTTTTGTGAACGATCTTAGGTTGAAAATATTTAATCATTTTCCACGAATAAAAGCTAATAAAATTGATATCACAGAAGAAAAAGTAAACGAATACAGTGAAAAATTGGAAGAATTGCAAGCGGATTTCAAATGTAGGTTTGAAGATTTGAAAAGTTTTAAATCTACATTTGCATTTTTTGTGAACCCCTTTATTTGTGATATTATTGAAGATGGATTTCCAATTTCTGAAGTAATACTTGTTAAAAAAGCGGTTGGGGAATTGGAGTTATTAGATATGAAAGAGGACCAGGCTTTGCAAATGCACCATAAAGTTACTTTTATAATTGAATTTTGGAAACTCGTACCAGAGGCAAAATATCCACACTTAAAACAAGCTGCTTGCCGTCTAATTTCAATTTTTGGTACAACATATTGTTGTGAATCTTTGTACTCCACAATGAAGTTCGTGAAGTCGAAATATCGTTCACAGTTGACCAATCAGCATCTTACAGAATTGCTGCGAACAGCTTTAACAAAGTATACACCAAATTTCAAAGATTTGACCAAAAGTCTTCGTTAATTCAAGAAATTTTATTACTTTTTATTAATGGATTTTTATTATATTTTATGTTTGTTACTTAAATTTTGAAATAATTGTTTTTAATAGCGTTTAAGTCTTTTTTAATCAAATTAATGAAATAAAAAAAAATATGTTGTTCACTATGGTGGCTCTTTAAAAAATAAATTTTCGGAAAATGTCTCTCATTGAACTCATGCGTGCCCACCCTTGTAATATATCAACCAAATACATAAAAATGAACTATACACATAAAAATTTACCAAATAACAAATGTAAAGATATAAAATTTATTCAATAAAATTAGTCCTCATCGGACAAAATAACGTCATCGATATCGATGTCATCTTCTCCAAAATCTTCATTTAATTCTTCCTCATCTTCTCCATCATTTTCTCCAACACTTTATAAAATTCAAAGGGGCGAGGGCTTTGAAAAAGGTTAAAATAAATAATATTTTAGTTTAAATAATAAATATAAATAGTATATTTAAAATCACTAAAAATAATTATTGATTTATAAATTTTTATATAAATATTCGTTAGATTTTTAATCAAGAGGAGGAAGTGACATTTTGTTAAAATTGGACGAGATAAATTAAATTAATTAGATTGTCGCAAACATCCTATTACTAATCTATTGATAGATTGAATATCATTGAAAATCAACACTCTCAAGGAGTTACGTGTAACAGTCAAGACTATAAATTGGACCGAGTTTTATCATTGAGAAAGAAATAAGGTGAAGAGAACTTATTGGAGAAAATTTAGGTCGAAAGATTATTAAAATGTAAATAGCAATATACTTCGTTAATTTATCTATCATAAAAGTCTTAAAGCTTAAAACAAAAACTGTCAATCAGATAGTAAGTCTGATCTTTCAGTTTCAACAATTTTATTGAGGCTTAAACATTTAGTTTATTGTAGCGATATCAGTTTTCTATGGAAACTGTATTGTCTGCTTTTTTGTATAAATAACAGAGTAGTCATTTAGGTCAACGTTTTCTCTAATTTCTGTCGGTGACAAGCGATCGCGTTAAATTTCGGGAAACCCTCCACTTTTTATTTTGAGCGATATTGTAGATCAATTAGGATCCAGCATTTGCCTTCTTTAAGTTTCTGAGGACGGTTATATTAACTGATTTCTTTCATGAGATAATTTACAGCATATTGTGTAAATTTGCTTTTGATTAACAAAGCTTTTTGTATTAACGTGCAAAAGCTTGTCGAAGTTCCCGAACTGCCTATATATAATTTAATCGTTGCGATATTCCGCGATGCTGAGCTTACCTGTTGCCAGCAGAGCACGGAGTTACCCAAGCGTATCCTACGTAGATAACACCAGTCACTAGTCGTCATCCACACGGTCACAGGAAGTATACCGATAAAAGGCGCAGTAAAACTACTCCAGATGAACGGAGTAGTATAACTGCCACTTCCTGTGAAGTGGCTGTGGGCTGAAAAAATTCATAGTAACATTGGTTGCCTTTTGTTGAAAGTGATATCGCTTTGAAGTAATTCAAAAAAACAAAAAACCATTCAACAATCTATTGAACATTATGACGCAATAACAAAAATCGACATACTAGTATATTGTCATAAATTGGCAAAAGAGTTTTTGTTTTAAAATTGTGACTAAAGTTCACAAATCTATTAAACTGTGACTGAAATGAGTCGGTATATAAACCCTAATTTTGGTTTGCGAGTATGTGAGCGTGCATTGATTCAGTTAAATAAATTTGAATTATTTTAATTCTACTTAATTTTGAATCTTAATTTTTATCAAATTTGAAGGCGATATTTTGTAATTTATTATTTATTTTGTTTTCTAAATTTCTATTTATTTATTTTAAATTAAATTTCGGTGCCATGATGGATATGAGTGTTTTCTAGAATATTCTATGTTTTTTTAAAGATTTTATTAGCTAATTGGTGGGTTACATTTTACCTATTCGCACTGTTTCCAGCGTAACCCAGAATGCAAACAACATTTTCTCCGCTTGATACCCGTTGAGCGATCAACGTTGGTACTGTATCAAGAGGGTGAGTGCTCGCAAGAAGTGAGCACGCTATCCGCACTATAATTGTCAGGCACTTTTTTGAGTTCGCGGACTGCCTTGTGTCCGATTTTGCATGGTCCCTTCACCAGATTGTCTTCCCAATACCATGACCTATTATCCCGCTTATCTCACACTCACATCATTTTCGTCAATTTAGGCACACACGCACACGTTTCATGGCAACTTTCTAGTGTAAGTTAATAATTATTTATTAAAATACCACACGTAATTCAGGTTTATGTTGGGTTAATTTCCCGTTCAATCAAAATAATAAAAATTAATACTTAATGTTAATTTAGACGAATCCAGATTAAAGTAAAGTTGAGTTTAATTATCCAGATTTCTTTTCTTTTTGAAATTTTTCAATTAATAATAAAATAAAAATTTAGTCCAAGGTGTTTGAATCACCTATTTATAATCAATATAATGTTGATATTTTGTATTTACACAAAATAATGGTAAATTCAATACTTTTAATTTTAAATATGTTTCCTAAATGCCTAATCGCTGAACAATTCAGCTCTGTCGGTGCTTGGCAAGTTGTCAGAATCCTCAGTAGATTCTCAACCTGTCATGATAGTGTCATCACTTAGCAGGTTGCCCGGTTCAGCGTGATCACCTAGTTGTTCCCCCATAGTTAGAGACACGGATGCAAAACGGCCCATCATAATGTCGGTCTGCTACCAGGATTGAGGTTTCTTTCTGCCCGGATTGGTAGCTCATACCGTTGAGTTACAGAATCTCTCTCCTTGAACCGGTTAGTTGTTTTTTACCCAGTATTTTATGACTATTTCAGGGATACTTATGCATGTCCTACTCTTTATTCTCGACATCATCCAGATCAGGATTTGTTTGTTATATGGAATTTCCAGCAGGATTTTGTTCTTTCTGTTCAACATTTCCCCCGAAAATCTAAATCTCTCAACATTATGACAGAATATGTAAATGATTTTGGTAATATTTTATTTTTTTAAATGGATTTTGTACTCTTCTGGTTCGTCATTTGCACAAATTTCTCATCGTGATCCCGATTTAAGAGAAAGCAATTCTGTATTTGTTTTGATTGAATTCGACATATATTATTCGTTTTCATACCGGTAATGATTCGAAAGACACGGCGGGTTCTGGATGGCATTGATTTGAATCGCAATTATATATACATCAGTGGCTTTTTCTTTGTTGAAATATATTATTATTTCGACCCAGGTATTTTACCCTATTCAAATACTTGGTTATTATTAATCTACAGTGTAATAGCTGACCTGAAACATTTGGTTCGTTTAATTTTGGCAACAATTTCTTGTGAAATCGTTGATGCTGATTTGTCTATACTTATTTTAGGTCCCGATATCCTTATGTCGCGGTGATGGGGGAGGGGGTGTTTCTAAAAATAGAATTGGTAATTTTTCTAGGGCTATCATTGGGGAACGGGTCTTCATTGCTAAATTTGGCGATAGGGGGGAATCCTCGATCGATAATAATAATATATATGTTGAGGATACCTAAATAACAATTTATAAATAAATAAATAAAATTACCTGGGGGAAGATCGCCATGACAAACGGGACGATCTATTGAAACTCAGAAAAGAAAACGGAAGTAAAAAGAAACTAAAAATGAGAAAGATAAAGGAAATAAAAGGAATCAAACAGGAAAACAAAAACCAAGGTCAGTACTAATTAATTAGTACAAAAAGGAATTTTGAAATCAGGGGAAAAGGAAAACAACAATATCCTTATCTCGACAGCTTGCCAGTGATAACAGAATTGATGGTAGAAGGCGGTCAAACAAAAAAGGGAAAACAACTTGACAGCTGTCAGAGATAAAAATGGGCAGTCGGGGAAAGCAGGAGAAAGAAAATGGGAAAAACACTTGATTATCTGAAGTGCCATAAATTGACAAGGTATAAAGGAGGTGGCACAGCAGAAGCAGGAGAAGAAAAGATAGAGGAGAAAATTGAGAAAACACGTGGGAGATTTGTTAGAGAAACAGTTTTGAGAAGCCATTGAGGAAACAATTTGGAAGAAATATTTGAATCAAATTGAAGCAGAGAAATTAAAAAGAAAACAGAAATAAAAGAGGATCAGCAAAGAGTTTATTCAGTTGATAATAGAATAAAGTTAGACGAGTAAAGCCAAGTCAAAATCAGAAAACAACCAGTTAAAATTACCAATTATTACACTCCTCAGTTGTGAGAGGTTTGACAAATCAAAGTTATACGAGTGTGCTATTCCTCACCATAGTGTTGTAATAAGCACGGTATAATAGTCAGCTTGTTGAGTCAATTGTATCATTGTGAAAATATTTGTGATATTCAATAAAGTTTCCAATGTTAATTGTTATTTGTGTGGCAATCAAAGACACGCTTGGAGTCAGAGTAAGAATTCTAATTCTATTACCAACTCAATAACCCAACATATATATTAATTAATCAAAATAATAAATTAGTAATAGATTAAATAATAATGACTGATAATGATAACATGAAAAATAAAATTCTTCATGATTCTATTTATGAGAATTTTAGTGACCCTGAAGGGATCATTAGAGATCATAATAATAATTCTAATAATAATAGTAATAATTGAAATTTGGTAAGTTTAATATTTATGTAAATTAGTTGACTAAGGATAACATTGTTCCCTATCGTTATATAACCTCGGGGTGGTAGTTATGAAAGATTGCAAATTTTACTTTTTTATGTTTAAAATAGTTATATATTTCCTAAGTTGATATTGTTGCATGCTATGTACCGACACATTTCAGTTACAGATCTAGTTTTGAGCCTAGAAATCAGTTCTAGTCCAACGTAATTCATATTTATTTTAATCCTTTTGTTATTTCAGTTAGTTTTTTGGTTAATTTAATTCTTAAATTTTTATCTTTTAATATAATTTTCATTAGCTACTTGGCGGCAATGATAGATTTCACCGTGTTTATAGAATATTTTAGTTTTCTATTCATTTTTATTGTAAATATTTTATTCCTACTTCATTTTCTAATGTTATTTTATCGAAATCTTTTATGTCGGCATTTTATGTTCCGATGTCTTTCAGTCACGGTTCAACTAATTGGGCTCAAAGTCAGTTCATGATATTGTATTAGTTGATGGATCAACAACAGTATCCAAAATTTAAAAGCTTTTTTAAGACTTATTCAACGGAAAAGAATTGAACAATTCAATTAATCCCGCTGAGACAGTTGGGAATGGAGTACAGTGCAAGTAACAATTTTTTTCAAGAGATAAATTTGAACCTATACACAGGGTTGCCAGATTTTGAAAACATCATGTCGGGAGTAACGAAAAAAAAATATTTCGACTGGTCTTTTTTTAGTTTATTTTTTTTATACAGAAATTAAAAAGATACATAATTCAAATGCTATTGAACAAAAAAAATTAAATCAATAAAATGAAAAAAACAAATAAAAAATAAAAAAATTAACAAAAAAAAACAAAAATAACAAAAATAAATAAAAAAATAAAATAACAAACATAAAAATAAAACTAAAAATAAATAAATTAGTGATAATACCAAAAAATTTTATAATATTTTTCAGAATATTTTGTTCCAAACGACCATTTTAATTAATTTAGATTCTTAGAATACACAAATAAACAATAAGTAAATTTAGACATCAGAACAATACTTATAGGCAAAACACAATGCGCAAAATGTCAAAAAAAGTTCACTATTTTCACCCAATTGGCATTACTTCAAAATGTTAAGTGATGACAACTGCTGAAAAAACTTAATTTACAAATCGGGAGTTTTTGGCATGTATATCGGGAGTCGGGAAATATACTTTCATAACGGGAGACTCCCGACGAAATCGGGAGGTCTGTCAACCCTGCCTATACATGATCTATTGCTATTAGATGTGGCTCCATTGAGCTTGATATAGAAATCGCCAGTTGAGCGATTATGACGTTGACTAAACGAAATAGAACTATTGCAACAAAACAAATATATTCAAACAAATTATTTATTGCAATTTCAATAATTTAATGAATTTCAAATTGCAATAAATCTATTGATTAATAAGGCTTGCTACTTAACCCTTATCCAATATTATCGAGTAATTGGATTAGTTATGTAAACTGACTTAAATTTAAATACTGATACTCGGATTGTTCGGTCTGTAATTTTGATTTCGCATGTTTTGAAGTCTTTGCTTTTGTCCAGGACAAGAAATGAGCCTTCATATATTAGCTCAAGAGTAGTTCGAACTTCAGATTTTATTCACAATTGACGTCTGCATGTCTTCATTTTTTCAGGAAAGTGTTTTTTTAGCCTTGATCCACTATTTTATCATCGGGCAGCCTAGTATAGTTTCCGAGTATCAGATTTCTTTGGAGATAACATTCCTTAGTTCAAGGAGAACGATATGTATATCATTGGACCATGTTCTGTTGACATTTTCAGAATGTGTTCTTAAAGCGGCTTTGAGGGCTCAAAGTATAGTCTTTCAAACTTCCCATTGCACTTGGGATGATACGGAGTAGTATGTCGGTATTCAATATTATATTTGATTCCTAATTCCCTGAATTAATAATGATATGAATTACTTATCATTGTCAGCTATTATGATTTCTGGAAACCCAAAACTGCATACCGATTTGCTTTCAATTGTTTTACAAACAGTTTTACTCATTATATCTTTTATTGGAATGGCTTTTAACCACGAAGTATGCCTGCCGATTATTTTTAGCGAGTATCGTTTATTATTAACTGGGGGTAGTGGGCCAAAAATATCGGCTTGAATGAATTTTAATTTTCACAAGTCCTAATTTCTTTATTTCTGATTTGGTGTGTCTGGTGATTTGATTCAGTCGACAGTTTCTACAAAACTTACATTCCAGCTTAACCTAAACCATTAATCTCAATCTAGGTTATAAATATATGTTTGAGATCAGTTAGACTGTTTCATTATCTCCCATGGTTTGGCGTGCCTATAACTCACTACTTTATTCATGTGTATTTTATTATATCGAAGAGACTGCAAGTTTTCAGTGACTAATTAACCATGTGGTCTAATTTTTTTTTCTATTAATGAACTATTTAAAATGATTGCTCTTTTTAATACAGTCGAAATGCCTTCTAATAGCCTCAGAAATCCACAGGTTCTCCATCCCTAGTATAATGAATTATTTTGATTACTTTATGTTGCCAGAGTTCAGTTATTTCCCATGAATTCAATTGCAGCTTCGTAAGGTATTTGTAACTTCCAGTTTTCTAACTTTAGCTTGGCGGTGATATTTTTATAATTAATTTTTCGGATTTGTAATCGTTAATTAAAAACTACTTAAATATTAATATTAACTAATTATTTTTATATTAATTTATTGAATTAATTAAAAGTTAATATTTTTCAATGAAAATTGCAACATTAAGGAAGATAATAATATTCGAATTAACATAAAAGCGTACTTTGGATTTATTTGCACAAAACGGACGAAAATTTTCAGATTAGTTTAATAAAAAAATAGAGCATGTAATCAAAATACTGCAGAAGAAAACTCAGTTAAGGATATTTTATCATTTATCTTGTTAAATGTTGCAATAAATATTTTTAATTTTCAATTTAATATTAATAATTGTTAGTTGTAAAAAAATAGATGAACTTGTGAATTTTTAAAATTTTATATATTTAATTACATAATCTAGCTGTGTAAATTATAAATTCGAATTCATAATTAAAAGAGGCAGCTGATACCATTATATATAGTTATTTGGTACTTGGAGATTTCGCCAAGTCTAGTTTTAGGTTCCAGTACCAAAGGTAGAGCATTGTTGACCATATAGTTTATATTACTAGTCAAATTTGGATTTTGATTTTATTTGAATATACTACAAACAAAAAAATTAAAAAATCAACTTTCAAGAGATTTTAAAATATTTATAATTTATACAAAATAAATACAGCATCTACTAGTTAGAAATTACATTCTAATCATTCTGCATATAATTTATTACATGATAATTTAACATTAACTTGGTATATTTAATAATATTATGATTGTATAAAACGTGAGTAGAAGTCGGTTATTATAATACAAACTTTTACATATTTTAATAATATTAAACGCATTAGCCCATTGCACAATCAATATCTGTGGCCCTAAAGAGGACCGTTTGAGCATTCTCAATAAAATTAAATTACTTCTTCTCCTCGGCTTTTTTGGGTAAAAGAGAAATTTGTATATTTGGCAAAACACCGCCTTGTGCAATGGTTACTTTACCCAGTAATTTGTTTAATTCTTCGTCATTTCTAATAGCTAGTTGCAAATGACGGGGTATAATACGGCTTTTCTTGTTATCTCTAGCAGCATTGCCAGCTAATTCTAATACTTCTGCGGCCAGATATTCCAATACTGCTGCCAAATAAACTGGGGCACCAGCTCCTACACGTTCAGCAAAATTTCCCTTTCGCAACTTCCTGTGAATTCTTCCAACAGGAAACTGGAGACCAGCTCTCGAACTACGTGTTTTGCTTTGAGACTTAGTTGTTTTACCAGCTTTACCTTTCGCAGACATATTAAAAGTATTAAATGAAAAATTGAAAAAACTTTTAGATTATATATTTAATTTCAATGAATAACTTACGTTGCGGTATTTTTGAGTTTAATTTTGGTTTTTTGATATTAATTAACTTTTTTTAATTTCAAATTAAGTACTTATTTAATAAATTGGAGTACAAAACAATAAATTTCATTTATAACATAATTACTTGTTTTATTACCAATTATATTAATTTGAGATTTTGAGAAATTATATGCTTATAATAAATGATTTTGCAAAAAGGAAACTTTTGACAAAATGTTTACTCATCAAAATAATTATAAATAATAAATAGAAATTGTGATGAAGACTTACACATTTTATTATGTTTTTTTATTTACTACTATGAAAATTTATTAAGTCATGTAAAAAAATTCTATCAAATTTGATAATTCAAGTTGTTAAATTTTAAATTTTAAAATTTAAAATTTTAATTAATTTAATTTTCACGAAAACTTTATAAATATCTAACCTTTTTGAGATTAATTTATAAGATTAGAAATTTACATCATTGAGTTAATAAGAGCACTCAAAAATGAATGATGTCTTCTGATAGAAGTATCACTTGGGTTCGTGTCACATAGTGAGGTAAACTGATGATATCACCCACTCACCACGCCAGAGTCCAGACTTCCAATATGGAGTCATTGACTTCTTTCGAATCTTACTGTACAAGACCATACATAATCGCCGATAGTAATGTTTGAAAAATAAATCAAAAAGTTATTAACGACATAAGAAAAATCAAATTAAACTCTATAATTTACTGTAAAAGCATGATGCTTTAAGCATCAGAAGACTGCAACAAAATTAAGTTATTGTTATTTTAAAATCATGCTTTATTTAAAATTTTCCTTTCTTGATCTTCAAAGCTGAAAACCTGTCAATCATTCCATCAAAAATCAATATACCTTCCATTTCAACTGATAATAGAATCCAGATAAGAAAGCCTTGACTGTCCCATGGTGTATCGCAAATAGTTTTTTATAATCTTCAGTTTTTAAGAGCTCCTCTTACATGAAATCACAGACACAAATAGTGGTGGGTTACAGGTAGTCAGACATCTTACCCTTTCGTGCAGTTTCCAACGTAACCCAGAATACAATGATGATCCTACCAATTGATATCCGATGAGTGATCATCGTTGGTAATGTATCAACTGGGTGAGTGCTCACAAAAAGTGAACGCACTACTTGCACTATAATTGTCGGGCACTCTTTGGGTCCACGGTCTATCGATAGAAGATGTACGTCCGATTTGCTCTGGTCCCTTGACTCGATTGTTTTCCAAAATCTCACAATTTTCCACTCAACCTCATCAAACTAACATGCATCACACTAGTATCAAAGTACTACAATTTTATTTACAAGTTAATCATATCGTTCATTTATTGTTTGGGAAAGTGGTTTGGGCTGCGACGATCCTGGTTCGACCGGGTGTTCTTGGTCAGCTAATCGCAGTCGATTTAGCCGTTCTCTCCCATCTCGACCTAGCCGCTTGCGCTTGGACTTGGTAGTTTTGGCCATACGGATTTCGGCCAGCTCCGTGGACATTGGGTGGACGGCTGCAGCAACATGCTCGTTTATGCCTCTCTGGTTTAGGCGTGTCTCCATTACGCGCATTTGTAATTTCAGTGCACGGATTTCGGTCTTGTCTTGAGTACTTTAGCTGCAGTTGCTCGATCTGTTTCATGCGCTTATGCATAACCTAGGGACGAAACCAAGTACGTTCCATCTCTCTGCATCGTTCCTTAAACTTGATGATACTTCTCTGAAGGCGCTCGACTTGCTGTTGGGCCTGTTCTTGGTCCTTTCTGAGGTTTTCAAAGAGTTTGAACACTAAATTACAAACACAATTAAATGGGGTTCTTATATACTATTCTTCTCTTCCGCCTGAGGGCATTTTCAAACTCAACTCTCTACAGATATATAACGGATATTAAACCCTCATACGCATTCTATATCTTAAATTGAAAAAAATTAATTCGATATAAAGATTTATAACAACTTTGTTTATTGATAATGAAGATACCACAAGCTATGAGATCGTTACAATACAGCTAAGAATGAAAATCACAAATTATTGTTATTACAGTCAAAGATCACAGGCCCGTATTCAACTTCGTGGAGCCGTCTTGAAGGGTCTATCATATTTTTTCTCAGGTAACGGGTCAACTTCGGCCTCTTCGACAGGCTTGCCGGCTTCGACCGCACAAATCTGGGCTTGGATCAACCGAAGCTTATATTGTGCCGTTTCTATTCCACCGATAGCTCGATCTCGAGCCTCCACTAGCCAATTGTTATCCGGCTCTGTCTTGACCCATGTTGGGGCATCGGGTTCCGTCCCACTGCGAATCACGGGACCCTAATTATCGAGGTCCTGACCCCGATTCCATTCATGGATTTTGAACCATATATATCTGGTCCGGAGGTGAGTAATTACATTGCGACATTTCTAAATTTAAAATTACAATTCCGTTTATTTTAATATTAGTCATCATCACTCAATCTCAAGTCGGACGAGTTAAATTAACGTGGAAGTTAATCAGCCAGATTCTTTTACTCTTTACGTTATGATTAAAAAAAAATTGGATATAAATTTAATTCATGGTGTTTAAATCACTTATTTACGATTACTACAGGGTTACCAATTTAAATTTATTTATATAATAATTTAAAAATGAAAATTTTCAAAATTTCCCTCGCAATTTATGATTTTATATAAATTGGTATAATTTAGATTTATTAGAAGCAGAAATGTGATTAGAAATCTCATCAATAACCGGCATCATGGGCGATTCATCTTTGGCTCTCAACTCTGATAACTTTTTATAGTTGTACAATGAACAACAAAAGGGTAATAATCGTTTTCTGAAATAGTTGTAATTATAATTTATATTCTAGGTTCACTACAGAGATCCAAGTCCTCGGGGATGATGGACATCCTGGTGCGAGAGATACCGATGGTGCAGGAGGAGTGTTTAACTTAATGTAGGCCTTTTATTTTCTTAACCCCGATATAATAAGCTATTTAGGAAACACGACTCTGCTATACTACTTAGCCACCTTCAGAAAATATGTCCAATTTACGTTGAAGTTGCTGATTTACAAATTTATCCCACATCATTTGTCGGTTGTAACGTTGGATGATTCCCAAATTTTCTATGCTGTATATCTATTGGATCGAAATGTTAATAGATCCTCGTAGCTCGATGCAGCATACAATGTGATCTCAATGCATTGTGTTTCCTTGGATGTTTATCCTTGTTCTATTGTTATTCAATAAATTTAGTTGGATTTTTTGGGTTTTTCTTTATCATTCAAAGTATTTGGTAATTTAAATAACTTTAATTAAGTACTTTGATCTGGTAATGTAATTTTGAGTGCTTTTATTTTCTTGGTAGTCAAATTTAATTAAACTTATAGGTTAAATGCATATATGTATATAATAGGTCAACATTGTTGTTGTCTGTTTTACTGTTTGAGGGGGTCTTTTATAGAAATTGCGAAAATTAAATATTTTAATTAAATAAGTAAACGTGAAACTGTATATATCAGCCTATCTATTAATAGTTCTGTATTTGGATGGGGGTCTTTAGAGAGTTTTAAAGTTAAAAGTTTTTAGGCAAATAAAAAAAAATGTACATATAACCAGTGGTGATATTCGAATTTTTTAACAACCGGTACGCATGGAAAAAAATCTATTGTAGATTATATTTACTTCATAATAGTTATTTATTTACATATTTACATAAGAAATACATATATTATATATAATAGTATAAAAAATAGTATATAAAATTAATTAAATAATTTCCAAATTAAATTTTGGTTTTGGGACGGCAAATTAGGTGCGGCTGCTTTGACACGTTTGTCACTTGCCATATGATGCCCTTCTCGCAACCATAATTTAACATATGGTGTTGCATCAAAATCCTCAATCGATTTTCCCATTAAATTTATTGTCATTAAATGACTTGTTGTTTCAATTAACAACGAATTTCTCTTATCATAAATGATATTGTTCATTGTGCTGAGTCCTCTTTCAGCTTCTGCGGAATTAACAGCAATTACATTTAAAATTCTTTTTGCTCTCAAAATAGTATTAATATTTTTAGATTCTCTATCTCGCACATCAACAAAATCTCGAAAATCATTTACTGGAATGATGTATTTGATTATTTTATTTAACTGCTCTAACCTATTTTCACCTTCAATCCATGGTGCTTCAAAAATATCACCCGGCCATGTTTCTGGATTTAATAAATTAAAGCAATTTAAGAGATTATTATAGTTTTCATTGTTATCGTCTAATAGCAAACGCGTTTTCATATGTTTTTCTAAACAATCAAAAAATTTATCTCTCGAAACAACAATTGATGTTTTTTTTCTATTAATTTCAAATGGAATATTGTATTTTTTCGTTTTAATAATATCATCTGCTTCTTTTTCATATGTTCCTTTATTTAATTTTAAATGTTGGAATAGATTAATCGTTCGCCTTATCAATCTATCAGCTCTAATTAATGAAATATCTCTTTCTTGTAAAGCTGTAGACAGTACAGAAATTTCTTCTAATATGTCGTTTATTAAACCTAAATCTTTTAAAAAGTTTTCATTTTTGAAATATGACATTATTCCAATTTCTTTATTTTGACTAAAGTGAATATATAAGGCCTGATATGATTTCCAAACTGCTTTGGCGGTCCTAGCGCTACAGGCTGCCCATCGAGGACCAAATATTCTACCTATTTTGTGTACTTCAGTGCCAAGTTCTTTAGAAACATTATTTAATTCTCGTTGATGTTTATTTGAAGTATGATAATACGAATAAAGTTTATCGAGAAAATATCTAAAGTTATTTACTTCATTTACTTCTTTGATAACATCATCTAGAGTTAACTGAATACGATGAGCTAAACAGTGACAGATGCTAATACCTGGAAAATGTTCTAAAATTATTGCAGAAACTCCAGCCTTTTTTCCTAACATTACACTAGCACCGTCTGAGCAAAATCCAATAAGATTTTCATGTAAATATTTTTCATTAAAACCATGTTTTTCAAGAACTGATATTAAGGTTTTAAAAATTATTTCTGATGTTGTTCCATCTAATTCGACAAGATCAATAAAAACTGTTACACTATCATCGGAATCTTGAATTTCAGATTTCAAATAAACTACTAAAACGCTTTTGTGTGAAACAGTTGAGGCTTCATCAATAATAATTGAAATTTTACAACCTGTATTTATCAGTTTTCCAAAACTAATTCTTCTTATTTCTGTAGATATAAGCTTTGCGACAAGTGGAACTATAAATCTGGAATGTAATGAAAATCCAAAATCTACATTATTTTTTTTCTGTAAATCAATTAATTTTTTAAAATCACTGAATGGGTAATTGTTTTTAATTATGAAATAGATAGTATTAAAAATGTTTACTGTGCTGTTTAAATACTTTTCATTAGCCACATCGAAAGATTTGGAAATTATATTTGTTTCACCAATTTTTATTATTTCCCCAGCTTTTTTATGTGAAGCTGATTCATTTTGTTCCTTCAATTTTTTTCTCATTGATGATTGTAAATTTTCTTTGTTCGAGCCATGAGCTTTGACAGAGCATGATTTCCACTCCACAGAAATGTGTAAATGTTTAGCAGTTTCTAAATTTAACGATTCTACTTTCGAACACCACTGACATCCCACATTTTCATCGCTAACAACAATAAGCCACTCGTATTTAGTTTTAAAATAATTTAGTTGTTTATCATTCCAAAAATGTAATAACGCAGCATCACGAGACGTTCCAGCTTTTTCCGATTGGTGTTGAACTTCAGAAGTATCATTTTTTTCTTTTACCTGTTTTGTTTGATTAGAATTAGTAATATTCTCAGCTTGCTGTTCAGGGTTTTTGGTTATTTTTATAGATTTGCTAAAAAAGTCATCCAAATTACCTTGCCTTTTCATTCTTAGGTTGAAACAAAGAAAATATTTAATAATTAATTAATAATTAATTAGAAATTTAAATCAATTTAAAATCTTCATACTTGCATGTTAAAACTGAATTTAATAGAGATTAAAAGTAAGGGATAACCATTCACCATAAAAAATATTTATACTACTAAACTTTTTATTTAGAGTAAATATATCAAAATAAAAATGTATTCATAAAGGGAAATTCCCTTTTTATTAAAAGAAAAATATTTTTTTTTACAGAATTTTCCGTTAACCCTTTCAAGCTTAGTCGTTACGCGGTGAAACCACCTATTAAAATGCAACTTTACACATGCTCAGTAGGAATTTTTCAATTCCATAAATTTTGTTCTATAATTCAATGCCATCTCTTGGATTGTAGTGGAAATTAAAAGTACTAAAATTCAAATTAGACAGTTTTAAGTAGATTTTTTTTACTAAAACCGAAAAAAATTTTAAATCCCAAATTTTTATTTTATTGTAAGATTTTTTGTATTTGATCGATAATGGCAGGTAAATATTTATATTTTTTTAGTAATTTAGAATGTTTTTATCAATACTTTTACTTTTACATACTTTTACTTAAAAACATACTTTTTTTTAATATACAACAACCGGTACGGAAAATTTTAAAAATGTTAAAAACCGGTACGAGCGTACCGCCCCGTACCGGCTGAATATCACCACTGCATATAACATAATAATTTATCTACAAATAGGTATTTATATATATAGGTATATATATAACATTTTAAGTTTCCAATTTATGAGTAGTATATATAAGTAGTGGTAAAATAATTATATATATATATTTTTATTTTTAAAACTAATTTATTTATTTTTATTAACTTTCATCAATTTGAATGGCTTACACGATGGATTTCGCCATTTTTATGGATTGTTCTGGATTTTGTCTAGAATTTAGCATTTTTACTATCTTTCGACTTTATTCGAGTTTGCTTTTTTGTATTTTTATATTTCTCTGTTATGTTTGAGTCAATTTTCTTGTAATACTTCTTGCATTTGTTAGATTTTATTTTTTAATTCAAATGTTTTTTATTTTCTGTTAGTTTTTCTTAATTATTATTGTTTATTTGATGTTCTATGTTTGCTATTTAACTAAACTTATTGCTAGGTATGCATGTTATGTACCACCACATTTTTGTCACATTTACAAGATTTTGGGTCTAGGAATCAGTTCTAGCCCAACAATAGTGAAAAACAATTTGTAGGGCTGAAATGTGCAGACGAGAAACCTGATCTTGAGGGGAAACCCGAACTAAAATTTAACTATAATGAGTAACAATAAATTCAGAATAAGGGCAAATAATAGGTCAAGAAGAGGCTACACAGTATAAAATTCGTATAAAGTTACTTAAAATTATTAAAAATATCAAGTAAAACAAAAATAATCTGACTACCCCAAACTACATCGATGTATCCGGGAAGTAGAAAGAGAAAAGGACGAATCAGTTGCGACGTTGACACCCCTTGGATATACATGTCTGGGTAGGATCAACAGAAATCAAGCTCCAAAAAATTCGCATTTGGTACATAGCTATTTTTCGAAAACGGAAATGTTAAATAACGAGATTCGGCAATTTTGAGATTTTGAGAAAACGCAACTCTACAGAAATGAGTTATCTAATGAAGTGCAAAAAGCCCGAAACGAACTGGAACAGAAATCAATCGATTCTGGAGGAACTAACGAATCAGTTAATTTCATTACTTAGACACAAAATATCAAAACAAACTAGAAAACCAGTTATTCAAATGCTTGAAGAGAAATTCAATCGACTAAAAGAAAAATGTGAGAATATTTAAAAAGCCAAAGAAGCTCTGGAATTAACGGAAATCGGAGTTAGACCAATCAATGAAGAGAAAGTGACAAATGCTCTTAATGAACTACACGATTTCAAAAAGGTATAAAAAGAACTTAAAAGCATCTAGGAAAATATTTGAGACATGAAAGAAACTCCCTGGCTTTTTGTTCAACCTCGAAAATTGCGTCAAGATATCGAAAATTTAACAGCACAATTGAAAGAATTACCGAACAGTTTCAAACAACACGCATCCTTTGAACACGCTCACACACTGCTAAATATGTACATGAAAGTCAATACGTCAATTGTGTAATTGAAATCCGAAGAAATCAAAGAGCGCCATTGGAGAATGCTTATGTAAAAATCAAATGTCAGCTGGTCACTAAATGAACTGCAACTGGGAAATTGTGGGATATTGATTTGGTGAAAAATGAAAAAATAATAAGGGGGATCTCATACCTAGATCAAATAAGATGTTACTGTTGTTTAACAAAATATGACAAAATGTTTAGAATTCCCATTGAAGTTATAATCATGTTTGAGACGTTCGTGGTTAAGCGAAATGACAGATCTTTTTGGGATAATATAAGGTTCGTATGCTCGACAAAGAAAATTTATCTCTTTCAAAAGCGCCAAGAGAATCTTTATTCCAGACAACTAAAGGTTTCTTTGGTTTAGAACAAAGACCTGAGAGGAGTGAAAGAATTTCGGAAACTTTTATGATGAATCTATGCAGTAGTTCACCGTTCCAAGAAAATTTCGCAGTTGAGTTACTATTTTAGGAAGAGGAAAGTAACGAATGTTGTCAAGTCTGTCCGAAGGTGGACGAACTACATCGTAAGAAATTATTGGGGTTAGCGCAAAAACCAAAAATTCATATATAAAATGGAAGCATAACGAATAATGGAAAAATCAATAAAAGTGCAAAATTAATTAAAATTTACTAAAAATCAAATATCAATATTGTACGGGGGTATCGGGTATGGTTGAATGCTAAATTGATAGACGAGTTCAGAAATTATAATAAAAATTTCATAAGGTGTTCACAGGGAAATTTAAGGCGACAAAACAAATTAATTAAAATTAATTAATCGGTAATGGAAAACCAGAGCCAATGCGAAGCCCGAGCCCTTGGAAAACCCGAGCGCTGTAAAAAACCGGAAACAAAGACATATGACGTCATCGATGACATAACAAAGACATAACCATCCGGGCCCCCATATAAATTATTTATGTCTATGTAAAGCAATGCTGTATCCGGATCTGTTTTTACATAGTGTTTATTTACAAAAGTTAGTCCGCCACGAATACCGCCATCGAAAAAGTTATACATCTCCATATCGGTGAGGAGCTCAATTGAAGAGTTTATAGTTAATAAGACGGAATTCCAAGACATACCTGGAATCCCTAAGAAATTAATTGGCTCTAGGCGGTATTGAGCAATAGACTTAACTCTAAATTGCTGCTAATAATCTGCTAAAAGGAAAACATCAAGTTTTTAAATAAACTATCATGTAATCAAAAAGAAGTACACTAGAGCCTCGAGTTGCGTTGTCCCAACTTGCGTCCTTTCGAGTTGCGCCAAAAAAATTTTCGATACCTTAATTTTGAGTTGCGTTGCTAATTTTCGAAATGCGTCGAAAAAAGTGATTCTTGGGCAGAAGTAAAATCCTCTTGTATGAATGGTGTATGGCAAAAAATATGGCCAGAATGTACAGCAACTTTTACGGAAGTTGACGATGTGCCATTAGTTCGGGCAGAAATAGTTAACTTAGCCCAAGAAGCTCATTTCGAAGGATTGGACGAGGCCGATTTCGATGAAATTTTAAATGTAGAAGAGGATTTTGATGTTAGTACCGCAGATTTAATTGAAATGGCTCAAAATATTTATGAGAATGACGACAATTCCGTAGATGTACCAGAAGTGAAACAATTAACAACAAAGGGTATGGGGAAAGCAATTAAATTAATATCTGAGGCATTAGAAATATTTGTTGCAGAAGATCCAGATACTGATCAAAGTACAAAGGTTACTCAAACTGTAGAGGCCTCCATCAGCTGTTATAAAAAAATTTATTTGGATAAAAAACAAAAGGCAGTTCAAATAACTCTGAATAATTTTATAATAAAACAACCAAAAGAAAAGCAAACGCCAAGTCCTGAACCAACGTATGAATAAGAATCTGAATAAATTCTATAAATTTATGTTGCTTCATTATTTTACATTATTTTAAAATTCTATTAATGTTAGCATTAGTTTTTGGTTTAATAAAACTTATTAAATAATAGTTAATCTATTCATACCTATTTTTTATTTAAATATGTAGCAATATAACTAATTTTTTTTTAAAAACATGGATTTCAGATTTTATCGGAACCTATTATATAAAAACAAATACAAATGTATACAAAATTAAAATTCGAATTGCGTTGTTTCGAGATGCGTCGCGATTTATTGGAACGCATTAACGACGCAACTCGAGGCTCTAGTGTACATGAAGTTTCACGCCAAATTCTCTGATCTATCTCATATTCAGCTGGCGTCACATCTTTCCAAATAGGAGGCAACTGATGAATGTTACACAAAACCTCTAAAGAATTTTCTGTATCATAAGGAAAAATGCCCTTTGCAGTGATTATTGTACCCTGAAATTCTGATTCATTCAAGGGAAAAGCTGATAAAGTTTTGACAGCATTATTTAAAGACTCGCTGACATATTGATAAGAGTCTATAAATTTAACGATTAATGAGTCAATCCTAGCATCAAGACTAAGGAATTTCTCGCTGGTTAAAGGAATACAACTAATATTACATGAAATATATTTTGAAAGGTCAAATTTCAAGATGTGATGCAGATCATAACACTTTAAATTATGAAATATGACAGGAAGGGTATGTTTAATTTGCCTTGACGGATTACAAGTCGTTCAAGCTGCACCAAGAAATAGGTAAAATGGTCATGTTCCTAACTGGACTAACTAAAGGCATATTGCACAAATAACATGATGTGCTGTTTTCAAAACCTAATTGCTGTTCATCAGTAATTATCATTTTCTTCTGAAAAATTTTATAATAATACGGTATTACTATGTATTTTCCTATCATTTCAATTTCAATAAGAAATTGATCGACGCTATCTAAACCCTGAATCGATAAAATGATATAACTTTGATAATCAATCAGCGACAACGACACTGAGCGGCTTACGACTTCAAGAACTAGCCCGAACCAATCCCCGGTAAGCCCTAAAAATGTATATAGCTTATTATTATTATTATTATTATTATTATTATTATTATTATTATTATTATTATTATTATTATTATTATTATTATTATTATTATTATTAATATTATGATGATGGTTATTATTAATTCGATTTTTTAATATTTCAGTAAAATTAGTTCATGTGAAAATTTGGAAAACAATAGGAATAATGAGAAACAGTAAATAATATATTCTAAACAATCTGCCAAATTTCATTTTCCTAAAGTCCAAGTATACCAAAAATATTGAGATTTTTTCCGATCTGACATCCAAACATTCTTTATAACATCAAGATTTCCTTCATATATTTTTGTAACAAGTTTACTGTTTGCCTCACAAATTAATTTGAAGTGACCTTCCTAAAATATTTCATTTAGCTTTACATTTCATTTTACCAATTTATTACTTACCAAGCTTGCATCATCTGATTGACATAGACAGAATTGGCCATTTTCCCCAACCCAAATGAAACATCTGGGATCATTCAAGCTTTTAATGTCAGATTTATCACTAGTCAAACTAAGTCCTCGGTTGAATCTAGATTTACAGAAATACACTTGAGAGGTCAAATGCTTTATTTTGCAATTCATCCAATTTGGGCTTTGTTCATTGTAAAAATACGTAATGAAAACATTTGAAGAATCATGAATCGGGTCATATTTCCCTATTTCAACAGACTTATTAGAATTGACAAAAATGTAATCTTTCGTTTGACAATTGAATAATTTATTTGTGCTCATTGAAACAACTGAAATAATTTTATTAACTGAAATTACCATCAATCAGATTAGCTTATATAGAGCATAAGTGGAATTATTAACTACCGAAAATAAATATTTATATGATTAATATGAAGTAATTATAATTAAATTTCTAATTTAATAACAATAATCTAAATTTGTTAACTAATTACAAAGCTGTCTCAATAATTATGATAAAATACTTCAATTATAATTATACATTTATTATTCAACCAATAGTTTATAATTAATATTAATTTGGTGGAATTTTATTTTGGCAATGAAATTATTCCTATCAAATCATTGAGATTTTGTTTTAATTTGTCAATTATTTGTTTTTATTATCAAATTTCTATTAATTACTTGAAAAGTACAACAAATAAATAAACGCCATTACCCGTTAATTGTTAGTTATTATTATTATTATTATTATTATTATTATTATTATTATTATTATTATTATTATTATTATTATTATTATTATTATTATTATTATTATTATTATTATTATTATTATTATTATTATTATTATTATTATTATTATTATTATTATTATTATTGAATTAAAAAGAGAGTTTGAAGACTATAAATCAGTAATATATCGATGTTTGTTGATACTCACGAATGAAATTCACTTGAAAAGGCAGTGCCGAAAATTTGTGAGTATCAACAAACATCGATATATTACTGATTTATAGTCTTCAAACTCTCTTTTTAGTTCAATGGATAAAATAATCAGTGGTGAAATTGGAAGAAATAAAAGTTCTTATAATTATTATTATTATTATAAGATAACGCCAATCAAACATTCTTTTCACGATATATTTCGATAGTTTTCCTGTCATCATCAGGTGGGATATAATAACTAATTAAATTAAGGATTTTAAACAAATTTATTAATTATATATAAAAAAATTTTATTTATTATTTTTTTTTTATTATTTATTTATAAAATTATTTTTAAAAAATTATACTTAAATTAATATATTAATATATGCAGGAATATGCAATTGCACAATATGATAGACAAAGTATGGATGAAATTATGGTTTCGTTTGATGTTTGTAGTCTGTTTACTAATGTACCATTGGTTGAAACAATTGAATTATGTTGCTTGTTACTGAATGAAAATATTTTTGAACATCATATTTTGGATAGAAGAGCATTTCGTGAACTTCTTGTATTTGCAACTTCAAAAATCAATTTTCCTTTCAATAATGAATGGTATCAACAAATAGATGGAGTTGTTATGAGTTCTCCTTTAGCACCAACGATGGCTTCAATTTTTTAACAAGCTTAGAAAAGAATATTGCATCTTTCCAATGTATGAAACCCACGTTTTATAAACGGTATGTGGATGATATTTTTCTTATATTTGAAAATCAGAGGCATGTTGACCCGTTTTTGCATTATATGAATAGTCTACATAAAAACATTGTATTCACATGTGAAACGGAGAAAAAATCATCGCTTGTTTTCTTGGATCTGTGAATACAACGCAAAGAGAAACACTATGAAACAGAGATTTATAGAAAACCAACTGATACTGGTCTCTATACTTCTTCCGAAAGTTTTTGTGAATTCAAGTATAAAAGAAATATGGTGAAGGGGTTGATTTATCGTGCATGGTCTTTGTCTTCTACTTTTAAAAATTCAGTAAAAAGTGTTGACATATTGATTGAATTATTAATGAAGAACGGTTATTCAAAATTCTTTTTAGTAATTATGGTGAAAGAGACTGTTCACAAATTTAATAAAAATCCTAAGGATCCATGTTTGAGAAAATCTGGATGTGATGTTGTTGAGGTGTGTGAGTCTGATGAGTTAAATAAATTAAATAGTGTGAGCAAGGATAATGAGCCTAAATTTGTGTTAGTATTGTCGTACTCAGAAGGTTTTAATGATTATAAAGTGAAGATAAGAAAGCAGTTAGGGAATTTAAACTATAGGATAGTGTCAATTTCATGGAAAGTACGCAATATGTTTATTAAAAGGTCAAAAACTCTGGTCGAATTGTGTTCCAATCTCGTTTATCAGTTTACATGTAATGGGTGTAATTTTATTAAATTTATTAATTATATATAAAAAATTTTTTTATTTTATAAAAACATTTAATTATTTTTAAAAAATTATACTTAAATTAATATATTATTTTTTTTAAAATTTTCACATTGAAAATTTAATTTAATAATTTAAAAATTTTTATTAATTATTTAATTTAATACAAGAATCAATACATACAATATAAAAAAAAACTTATTTAAAAACTTATTTAAAAACACTCAACACACAAGTATTTACTGCATTCTGTACATTAATTTTCGGATTCAATGATTTTATCAACAACGCCTCACAAATCACACGTTCCCAATAATTATCGAAATTTTTTAATAAAATTTTAAAATCAGACATACCTATTTTTATCTTACAGCCCTTATTGTGCTCACCAATATGGGTCAAAGCCTTCGGTCTACAATGTTCTCGAGCTCGAATACAGAGATGACGGGAAGTCTCTCCAATGTATGTGGCATTACACCCATTACATGTAAACTGATAAACGAGTTCGGAACACAATTCCACAGGAGTTTTTGACTTATTGATAAACATATTGCGTACTTTCCATGAAGTTGACACTTTCCTTTGTCTATCATATTGTACAATTGCATATTCCTGCATATATTAATATATTAATTTAAGTATAATTTTTTAAAAATAATTAAATGTTTTTATAAAATAAAAAAAATTCTTATATATAATTAATAAATTTGTTTAAAATCCTTAATTTAATTAGTTATTATATCCCATCTGATGATGACAGGAAAACTATCGAAATATATCGTGAAAAGAATGTTTGATTGGCTTTATCTTATAATAATAATAATTATAGGAACTTTTATCTCTTCCAATTTCACCACTGATTATTTTATCCATTGAATTAAAAAGAGAGTTTGAAGACTATAAATCAGTAATATATCGATGTTTGTTGATACTCACGAATTTTCGGCACTGCCTTTTCAAGTGAATTTCATTCGTGAGTATCAACAAACATCGATATATTACTGATTTATAGTCTTCAAACTCTCTTTTTAATTCAATAATAATAATAATAATAATAATAATAATAATAATAATAATAATAATAATAATAATAATAATAATAATAATAATAATAATAATAATAATAATAATAATAATAATAATAATAATAATGATAGTAATAACAATAATAATAATAATAATAATAATAATAATAATAATAATAACTAACAATTAACGGGTAATGGCGTTTATTTATTTGTTGTACTTTTCAAGTAATTAATAGAAATTTGATAATAAAAACAAATAATTGACAAATTAAAACAAAATCTCAATGATTTGATAGGAATAATTTCATTGCCAAAATAAAATTCCACCAAATTAATATTAATTATAAACTATTGGTTGAATAATAAATGTATAAATATAATTGAAGTATTTTATCATAATTATTGAGACAGCTTTGTAATTAGTTAACAAATTTAGATTATTGTTATTAAATTAGAAATTTAATTATAATTACTTCATATTAATCATATAAATATTTATTTTCGGTAGTTAATAATTCCACTTATGCTCTATATAAGCTAATCTGATTGATGGTAATTTCAGTTAATAAAATTATTTCAGTTGTTTCAATGAGCACAAATAAATTATTCAATTGTCAAACGAAAGATTACATTTTTGTCAATTCTAATAAGTCTGTTGAAATAGGGAAATATGACCCGATTCATGATTCTTCAAATGTTTTCATTACGTATTTTTACAATGAACAAAGCCCAAATTGGATGAATTGCAAAATAAAGCATTTGACCTCTCAAGTGTATTTCTGTAAATCTAGATTCAACCGAGGACTTAGTTTGACTAGTGATAAATCTGACATTAAAAGCTTGAATGATCCCAGATGTTTCATTTGGGTTGGGGAAAATGGCCAATTCTGTCTATGTCAATCAGATGATGCAAGCTTGGTAAGTAATAAATTGGTAAAATGAAATGTAAAGCTAAATGAAATATTTTAGGAAGGTCACTTCAAATTAATTTGTGAGGCAAACAGTAAACTTGTTACAAAAATATATGAAGGAAATCTTGATGTTATAAAGAATGTTTGGATGTCAGATCGGAAAAAATCTCAATATTTTTGGTATACTTGGACTTTAGGAAAATGAAATTTGGCAGATTGTTTAGAATATATTATTTACTGTTTCTCATTTTTCCTATTGTTATATAATTTCACTTGAACTAAAAACGACAAAAACAACAATTAGGATGCAAGTAATATTAACTACAACATTACTTGACAGATCGCTAATGGAAGATTATGAAGCAGCCGAAGGAAAAACTATGGAAGAGAAACTTCGATATGCATTTTCAAAACCGACATCATTAATGGATGATCTAAAAGAAGCTTTGAGTTATGAACAAGGATCAGATTCAGCCGAAACTTTTATAGAGAAAATTAAAAAGATGACAAAGAAATTAATAGCGCACAAATGGGATGAAGAAGAAATAGAAAAATGCCTGCTTACAAACTGTGTAAGAGATCGAGAAGTTAAAAAAGAGATCGAGATGAAAGATTTAAAAACATCATAAGAAATAAAAGCGACAATAAAGAAATTAGAAAAGGTAAACAAAATTATGGGCCATATTAATGTTGTGAAGACTTCACCGGTTGTTCAAAACTACAGAAGCTACAGAGATGTTGCTCTAAGAGGAATGGTAAACGGAAATAATAATTTCAAGCAGCGAAACGTCAGTAACCGACAATTGGAATGCTGGACATGCAAGAAAACTGGTCATGTTAGTCGAGAATGCCAAATGAAAAAGAAAATGACGTGTTTTGCATGCGGAGTTGAAGGCCACGTACGGCGAGAATGTTCAACGATTCAATGCCAGAGATGTCACTTACGTGGACATAAGGAGATTGACTGCTATACAAATTTGGAAAGAAGGAAGTTTCAAACTAATTCAAACATGAGAAACAATAATTATTATGCCCATCGAACCACAAGCTATCAACAAAAGATCAACAATCCAGAAAGAACAATTGCAGCAATTGAACCTAATGATGAGACGATGCCACTTGAGTATTCAGATGATGCAGAAGACAAATATGAGGATATTCAGCACCCAAAAGTACATACTTCGACACGGGAGGCAATGATCGGAGCAATATACTAGGTAATTTTGATATTGATGTAAATATTGGTCATAATAATTTTAATAATGTAAATAATCCTTATATATATAATAATGTAGAACCTTTATGTAATAATATTTGTAATTTTAAAAAGTTTCCTTTAAATAATTTTAAATGTTATAGTTATTTTAATGCTCATCGATCTTTAATAAATAATAATAATAATCCTAAGAATCAAGAAGAATATAATGAAATTAAAGAAGCAGAATATAATAATAAAATAGTAAATGAAAAAGTTTATAAATTTATTAAAAAGGCAGAAGATAAATTAGAGAGAAAGGAAATTGGGTGGATTAATGAAATATCAGAGGAGCAAAATATTTTCACTAAAGATGAATGGAAACTTTTGAAATTGAGTTATGACAAAATGCAAGGTAGACCGAGTACAACTCTTGAAATTCAGGGCTATAGAATGGAATGCTTACTAGATACAGGAGCAAGAGTAAATGTAATGGCAGAAGCAGTTGTGGAAAAATTAGTGAATGTGAAAATCATAAAAACAGATGAGATGTTAAGATGTGCAAATGATAGTAAATTAGAGACAATCGGAAAAATATATATTGATGTTAGAATTGGTAATATGGAAAGAAAAATAACATTTATAATAGTTAAAAATATTGTTCCAGATATAATAGGCGGAGTGGAATTGCAGAAAGAGTTTGGAATTGAATTAAACTACATCAAGCAAAATGAAGAAGGATATAATGAATTTGTGTGTGAAATAGAAGCTAGATTTGGGGAAAAGATTACAGATAACGAGAGATGTCAAAAAGCAATAGAAATTCTAAGATTAAACGAAAATAAAAGACTGTTAGAGATTGTTTAAAACAATAAAAGTGTTTTTATGGCTAATAACTGGGATATCGGATGTACTGATTTAATTGCACATAAAATCATCACAAAAGAAGGGCCAATTATGATAAAACCCAGAAGACAACCCATCAATTTAGAGGAGAAAATAAATGCTGCTATTAAAAATTTAGAAAATAATGATATCATAAGAAGATGTAATTCACCTTGGAATACGCCGTTAGTATGCGTGTGGAAAAAAGACAAAAAAGATATAAGACTTTGTTTAGATTTTAGACAGCTTAATAAGATTACTGAAAGACAAGCTTTTCCTATGCCGAATGTAGAATAAATTCTAGATACATTACATGGATCTAAGTACTTTAGTTCTATAGACCTTGGGAACGCTTATTATCAGGTGAAATTGGACATAGAATCGCAAGAAAAGACAGCATTTTCTACTAAAGAAGGGCAATTTTGTTTTAATAGAATGCCTTTTGGCATTGCGGCGGCACCGGGTACATTCCAAGAATTAATGACAAAAATATTGAAAGATCTAAGGAAAGAAGGAGTTATGGTGTATTTAGACGATATTTTAATTTTTACAAGAACAATTGAAGAACATTACAATATGTTTGGAAAAGTTCTAGAGAAAATACGGGAAGCTAAATTGAGAATCAACCCAAAAAAATGTCAGTTATTAAAGAGCGAAGTAAAGTTTTTAGGGCACATTATTAACAGTCAGGGGATTCGGACAGATCAGTAGTGTGTTTATATCCCTAACCAAAACAGCCCTCCCAACAAAACATGCCTCCATTACGCTTAAACCATTAGAAAAACAACCTAAAACTTATACTTTTATAGTATTTTAACCCTATATTTTGAAAACAACCACCCTTAATGGCTCTAACTGTTTTAATCTTTAAAGTCTCATAAACATAAAGAGAATAGAAAAGAAAATGGTATTATGAAAAAGTTAGAGGACTATTTTGGTTAGGGATATAAACACACTACTTGAGGATGTCAACTAGCAAGTTGCTATTTGACTAATTTATAATTTTATAAATCTTAATCTTGATGTCTTGAAGAATAAAAAATTTTATGAAAATAGTAAAACTGCTCTGAGAGGACAGTGGTATTTTTTATTTTTTTTTTCCACTGTCCTCTCAACAGTTTTTTTGATCCGGATCATTTTATTATTCAACCTCTTTCGTTTATCAAATCTCTTCCAATATACAAGCTGGCCAGACTCATACATCAGAATCAATTCGATAATAGCAGCACACCTTATTATTCGCTTCTCGCTCGAACACGATTTCATCGGCGTTTTAAGCGTGCTGCTCGAAAGTACAAATGAATTCGAAAGTGAATCTGAAAGAGGTCCGAAAACAACTGAGAAATAAATGTGCACATTATAGAATCGATCCGGGGGTGTTCGAAAGACTGGTGGCGATAATTACCGGTTCGCCACCACACCCGTTTCAATATTTTTTTTTTCATATTTATGTTTAAAAATTAATTATTAATAAAAAAATAAAAAAAATAAAATAAATAAAATAAAATATAAATATAAGATACCCACACTATTTTCAATATTATTTTCAAATTTTTAATATTATTTTATGTTGAAAAAAAAACTAACCTCAGATGTGATTTGAACCACTAGCATTTGAACCACTGTGTCAGTCTATTCCCACTGCGCTATTAGGGTTCGGATTTTTGTCATTTTTTAGACTCTCACATTATGAATAGTAACTTTTTATTCTAAATTTTTATAAATAATCGATTCAAGTTCTTTAACTCTTTCCCGTAATTGTTTCATTTTCTTTAACCTTATCTCAGCAACTTCTACAGCTTTCATGTAAAAATGTCGATACTTTTCATTCTCTACCATCAACTCTTTGATATATTCTAATGGTTCTTCTTCTCTTCTTTTCATTCTCTTATGTTTAACTTCATTCAATTCATTTCTCATTCTTTCAATTAAGTCAGTCATTTTATAAATATTTTTTTTATTGGATATATTAATTTTAATATATAAAAATGAATAATATAAATCTCAAAATTCAAGAAAAAAATAAATTAAATCTTGATTATAATAAAGAATTTACTCATGAAATTAAAAAAAATGATATTTTAAAAATCTCGCCAACTTCAGGATCTATTGCAAACTTAAATCGTAGGGGTGATATAGTTTTTCAATCTCTTCAAACATCAAACCCAATAGATATTTGTAATGCCAAATTATATTATAAAATTGAATTAGAAATTGAAGCAAACAAAGATATAACCCTAGAAAATAATTTCTTTCCAAATTTATTCTCCAACATGAGATTAAAACTAGGATCATCAGAAATTGAAACTGTTTTGCATCCAGGAGTATATTCTACAATGTTAAATTTTATTTTAACTGGTTGTGATTATAAAAACGAATATGGTGAATTAACAGGTTGGATTCCTGATGTTAATAAAGGGGAATTTAGATAAAGATGGTTTAGATATAAATTATGGTTACCATAAAAGAGCTGAACTTTATAAATCTAAAAAATTTGAAGGTTATTTTGAATTAAAACACTTATTTGGATTCCTTCAAAATTATAACCGTGTACTTCATAATGTTTTTATAGAATTCATCTGTAATAGAGTAGAAGGTGATAAAAGATTGTTCTATGGAGCTGCAGACACAACAGCTAAATTAAAATTATCAACACTTGAATTGCATATACCTGAATGGACATTAAACCCACATTCTGAAATCAAACTCCTTGAAAGATTAAATTCCAACAAGTCTATAAATGTAAATTATTTAAATAGAATCTGTAGTGAATTTAGTATGACAGAGGGTTCAACATATTCTATAAAGGTGGCAAATTTAGCATACCGACCAAGATATATCTTGATTGGATTCAAAGAAACAGATCCATCATTTCAAAAAAATAACAACTTGTTTATTCAAAAGATTGGAAATGATAATTTAAAAACAATCCAAATTCAATTAAATAGTTCTTATTATCCAATAAATAGAATGGAATTTAATATTGAAAATAATGAAAACATATTCCCATATCTAAATTATATTGAAACATGTTATGATTTCAAAGTTGAACCGCAATTAAGTTTAGAAGATTTCAAAAATTTATATTCTATATTTTGTATAAATGTTTCAGACCAAGATGATCGCCTAGCCATAAATAATGTTGATGTTACACTTCATGTAACAAAGGATTCTAATTTTAAAGCTAAAGTATATACATTAATATTAGAAGAAAAGAAAATAGAAATGAAATTATATGGTGGAAAGATTTCAATTATTGAAAATGTTAGGGGAGATTCTTGATATAATCCCTGATATTTTAACATTTTAAAATGTCTTTAAATAAACCCTATTGGAGATGCGAAACTTGTAATTGTCAAGTTACAAAACACCATAAAGCAAGTCATCTTAAAACTAAAAAACATACGAGAGTTGATATTACAGGAGGTGATCTACAATCTTCAAAAACAACATCTTCAATATTAAAACCTTTTACTACTTTTTTATTGGAAAATTTTATTATTGGAATATTTTATTGGAAAACATGTAAAAGAACAAGTTAAAGAACGTATAGGGAGTTCCTCCAAATCCGGTGGCATTCTTCCATTAGCTGCTTTAATACCTGCAATCATTGCCGGACTATCAGGTGCTGCTGGAATAGCTGGAGGAATTGCAACTACAGTTCAAAAAGCTAAAGAATCTCAAAAGACAGACCTTGAAAAAGAAAAATTACAAACTAAAATCGAGAAAATAAAGAGGGGAAAGGGTCTCTATCTTGATCCTTATAAAGGCAGAGGTTTAAATGATTTTTTAAAAAATCAAATTTCAACATCTGAATCTTTATCATCAAAAGATAAAGATGATTTTAAAAAAATATGTAAATCTTTAAAGAATGGGTGTATTTGTAAAATTAAAAATGGGAAGGGTCAAGGCCAAGGATTGTATTTAAAACCTTGGAAGGAACTATGATACCATTTTTGATACCATTAAAATGGTATATGAAGAAAGATTAGCACTTTTAAAAAAATTACAATCAGAACAAGATAAATATAATAAAAAAGATATAACTCAACATGCTGAATCTATAATATTAAATGAGGTAATCCAACAACAACAAGGACCAACAATTAAAGCTATAGAGGGACTTAAAACTATAGAAGCTCCTCTAACCACCGAACATAAAGCTATAGAAGCCCCTAAAAAGGAATTAGTAACATTAATGGGAAAAAAACGTAGAAATAATATTGATTTAGAAGAAGATGAATCTCTTTCAAGATTAACACCTCATAAGACTCCAATTAATTTTAAAATTAATTCATCACTAGCTCCATAAATTATACCTATTATAGGTTATGATCCTAGAGGTTTTCAAACAATAACAATTAATAATCAAAAATTTTATATATATTTAAATTCAGAAAATAATCCAGCGATTATTTCAATAAATACTTTTATGAATAGAGAGCGTGTTGACATTGAACTTTCAGATGATTTTCATGGATTAATTTCTGGATATATTCCAGATGGTGTCAAGAATGAAGAAATTGATAAATATTTAAACTTAATAAAATTAATAAATGGTAGCCCTAAAGCAAAACATATTCAAGATTTAAAGAAATATAAAGATAGAGATAAAACAGGCCCTCAAATTCAAATCATTGAAGGAGAAGGCCTCAACCCTATAAATCTTTTTATTGAATTAAGAAAACTATTAGCAGCTAAAAAAGCAGGACATAATAATTTAGATTCTGATATTTTAAAGATTTCTAAAGATTTGTTAAAACAAGGAATAATTTCAAAAGATAAATTTAATAAGTATACGAAGTTATAAATACGAAGTTATAAAATACAAAATGGCTTCAATATTAGATTTTTTAAAAACATTTGGAATAAATGCAAAAACAAATTTTGATTTAAAAGATTATGCAGATTATTTAAATTTAAAAATTAAAATATTAATGAATGATGAATTGTCGAGTCTGAAAGAAGACACTCCAAAGAATATCATTATAAATTATCAAAATTCAAATGAAAAAGGATCTCATTGGGTTTGTATATATAAGAAATCTATATACTTTGATTCTTTTGGGATTAAACCCACTAAAGAAGTTGAAGACTATCTCTCGGACTACACTTTTAATTCTTTACAAGTTCAACCTAATAATACTAAAATATGTGGTATTTTAAGCTTATATGTTTTGTATAGATTGAATAAATCCAAAGGAGAAGGTTTCAATTCCTTAATCCAAGAAATTTATAATGATTTAAAATCTCTACTATGAAAATGGAGCTTCGCAACCCTCCAGAAGATAATTTAAAAAAAATGGTAAACATAATGTCAGATAAATATTCAAGAACTTTATCTATAAATTCAAAAGAATCAGACTTTATAAACTTTCAAGATTCAATTAAATTAGATCAAAATTTAAATTATGAATTAGGACTATTATGGTTTTGTGCTTATAATACTATTTTTAATATAACTAAAGATAATAACACATTTAGTTATGTAAGCCCCCCAAAATCTACAGATAAGATTATAATAACAATCGAACCCGGAGCTTATGAGATAAAAGATTTAAATAATATACTTTCTAAAAAAACAAATGGAGTCATTAAAATTAAAATGGATTTACCAACTTCAAAATGTATAATGACTTTAGAGAATATAGGAATTCATTTTCAAAATAATAGTTTCTTTAGAACAATTTTAGGATTTACACGAAACCATTATATCACACCTGTAGTTGAGAATATAACATCAGAAAATATTATAAAAATAATAAATACAAACACAATAAATATTCATTGCGATTGTATAACTGGTTCTTATAATAATGGTAAACAAACAAATGTTTTATATTCCTTTCCCTCAAACACAGTTCCTATGGGATATAAAATAGTTGAAAGAATGAATCCTCCAAATTATTTACCTTTATGTAGAAAATATATAATGGATATTAATTTTAAAATTCTTAATCAAGAAGGAGAATTGATTGATTTTAATGGAGAAGAGATTTCAATGTATTTACATCTGAAACAGGTTTGAAGATTCATTTTAAATTATTAATAAATGAGTTCTTATATTCCATGTAATAGAGGTGGTGGAACAATAAAAACAGGGTTTAATACAGAAGAAATATTAACTTTAACAGAAAATAAATATATTAATGAAAGAGGTGATTCAATGAAGGGTGATTTAATTTTAAATGGACACAAGATAAAAGAATTATCTTTTCCAACTGATGAAGCTGATGCAGTTAATAAAGGTCGGAGAATATGTAGATGGTGTTAAAAAATTATACTGATTTAACAACAACAAGAATTGAAAGTTCATTAACAACAAAAATGGATTCAATGGAATCAAAGCTTAATAATATCGAACAACGATTTAATGATAAATTTGACAAGTTACAAAGTCTGTTAACTGAACAAGTTGTAAAGTTAAATACTAGCCATATTAAACTCTAAAGATAAACAAATTATGAATACTAAATTTAATACAATATATAATATAATAAATGAGATGATTACATCATTTAATAAAAGAATTTCAAATTTAGAAGTCTCATGACAACACACATTAACACCACACATAGTATTAGAAAAAGAGCTGCTGAATTAGAACAGAATAAAACATTATTACCCCATACATATAAAGCATTTTATAGAACCAAGTTTAATAACAACAAACAGTAAAGAATGGGGTGTTTTTATGGTTGTAAAGATTATTGATCCTTATTTCTTTTTGTTTGATGATGATAATGAAAGAATGAAATGGTTTGTGAAATGTGATTATAATAGTAAGCTTGAAAAGGGTGATGTTATAATGACTAGTTATGATTTACCACACGGAGATTGGTATGTTAATACTCATTCACATGGACTACATAAAGTTAAAAGTAAGAATATTATTTTTAAAAGCACACTTGTACAATATATAGATTTAATATTTTATGAAAAAAAGGTTGATGTTGATGAAGTTCGTAAAGCATTGAGAGAATTGTATAAAGATATCCTCTCAACAAGAGTTTCTTTTGATATCCGAGTATTGGTACCAGATGGTGCTCAGAAGAATAAAGTCTTATTTTTTTAATTATTAAAATGGAAGAAGTAAGAGAAGAAAAAATTTACCCAGAATTGAGATCATCAGGATATTATTCTTCCAAGGCCTCGGCTCCCACAGAACTTGAAATTATGAGAGTAAAAGAATTTAAATCATAAACCTTACATTTACAAGATTTATTAAAGCATTATAAAAAATTAAAAATAGATGGAATAAAGGGAATACAGTTTTAAAAGTTATAGGACCTATAATATAGGTTATTCTTTAGGATTTACATCTGCAATATTAACAGTTATTTTACCCATAACTTTACCAGTTGTTACTCTTGCACCTGTAATACTTGGAAGTATTTCTGTAGCTGATGGTTTCTTGACTGAAATAGTTTCATTATCTTATACTTCTAAAAAGAAAAGTTTATATCGTGAAGTTTGTTTATCAATAGAATTAGGAATCTCTAAATTATTTTTATTTCAATTAAAAGCTTTAGAAGATGGAATCCTGACAGACGAAGAAATAATGAAATCAAATCAAATAATACAAGATATAAAGAATGAGGTTATAAGATTAAAAAGGGAGGGCATGGTGGCTAATGTTATAAGTAATAAAAAAACATCTCGAGAAAAATGGTTAAAGAATTCTTACTTATAAAATGGATGTATTTTTAAAAAAAGTAGATCAAGTTGCTATAGTTGATACTTCTAAATTAAACATGTTTTTATTAAAAGAAAAAGCTTTAGAGTTTACTAAGATTTTAAGTGAGAATCCTAATTTTACTCAATCTCAAATTTGTAAAATGTTAGGTACTTCGGATTCTACTATGAGACAAACGATAATAAAAATCTTAATAAGAAATATTCTTGAGATCTGTATACTATTATTTTTAAATCGAAGAAATTCATTAATTAAATCATTAAATAATGTTTTAGATAAAATAACTTTTGAATCGTTATAATATGATTTTATATTTTCATATATTATTTTTAAATCTTCATTAGTCAGGATTGGATTACTCATTTTTAAATCTAAAAAACAATAGATTCAGTCATGACTGAAAGTCACTGAAAGTCTACTTAACTGATTTTTATTATAATTAAATTCTTCATCAGTTAGATTTTTTATATATTCTTCTTCAGTGTTGAAACATTTTTCCTCTATAGAGATTGAGTTTTTAACTTGACAATATAAAGGTTTGTTATCAAGGTAATCGAATTGAGGAGGGATCTCTGGGTATATAATCTCAACTTTATAAATATCAAGATCAGTAATCTTTAAATTATAAACTTCATTTATTTTTTCAAGATTTTTTATTATAGGTATTAAATCATTTCCAATTGGGAGAGTTGTTTTTAAATCACTTAGAATAAATCTTTTGTCATCATAATTAGATAATGATATCTTAGCCGATTCTTGTAGATACATATTATGCTTCTCAGATTTAAGTTGATGAACCTCTTCTATTTTATCTTGATGGTTTTCTTTTAGACAATTTTTATAATCTTGATGAGTGATATTCTTAGATACTGCTCTTTGTATCCCTTTACATTTATTATCTTTAAAAGTTTTTCCATTTGTTATTATTGGTCGTTCAAATGTATAATCCATTTCTTCTGTTTCTTTAGTTATTGGATTTTTATACATGATTTTAATTGTTTGCTTTTCTGTTTTTGGGTTTTCCATCTCTTCAAGAGAATATTGTTTAGATCTAATAAATACTGCATCTAATATTATCTTATTTGGTTTTTCATCTTTGAAGGCAAATAATTCTCCAGATGAATTTATTAGTTTTGAAAGTGTAGGATTTTCAGCTATTTCTTTTTTCACATCTTTACCATGTATTTTTAAAAAGAAACTATCTGTATCCATTGCACATAAGCATACTCGATCTCCAAAATGAGGAGTAAAAACATCATAATAGGCTTCATACATTTGTAATTTAGAAAGCTCTAAGATTGCAAAACCCATAGAGATTGGTTTATTATAAGTTTTTTCATTATTTTTTATTTCAATTGCAACTAGATTCTTTGAGAATACTTCAGCATTTTTAAATGTAGGTTTTCCAAGCATTCGATTATATCTATTAAAATCCTTTTGAGTATTTGTTAGGAGTTCTATTCGTGTGTATTTGTCAACAGCATTATTTAAAAGTTTATAAATCACATCTAGATAAATATTTCCAACTTTTTTTGCTTCATTTCTTTTCTCGATATTTCCCGCTATGAAGTTTTTCATATATGGTGCTTGTTTGAATTTGATAATATTATGAATCTTCTTCAAACGCATTCCGTGAGAAAGATAAAATTGAAGGAGTCTATAATGACAGAGATAATATTCTCTATCAGTTTGGTCACATAAAAGTTTTATTGTGATTGCTATAAGTTTTAAAATTTGCCAAGGTGAAAGTTCTTCTAGATTTATCATTCTTTTTATTGCTGCATAGGGAAGAAATCTAGTTCTAGATTTTATTCTATCTGGGTACTCGAGATCACATTCTATAGCATATCCGATATCAGAATCTTTAGGGGTTAAAAGTATTTTTTTTATAAGAGCATTTAGTTTATCTGTTTCTTTAGGAATATCAACCCAGGAGAACTCACCAGTTGGTAAATATTCACTCATTTTACCCCCATATAGAGCATTTGCATCGACATAAAGTATTTCAAATGGATCGGTTAAACCCTCCATTATTAATTTAGAATCTTCTGGAGTTTCTATTTTAATATAGTCTGCATCAGTATCTTTAAAATATTTTCTAATAAGAGTTATGGAATTATTTGTGGTTATTTCTCTATCCCCCATTACAGAAGAAATACCTCCTCTAATATTTTGTTTAAATAGATTAAACATGTCAGCATCTTTTATTAATTCTATTTTTTTATTCTTATCAGAATCCCCAGAAATCCATTTATTATATAACATTATATCCCAAGCTAGAGCTGGCAGTGTTATATAATTATATGGTTTTAATTCAAAGGTTTTACAGAAGATTTCAAAACAGTCTGCTAAAATATAAACATCAACTGATAAATACATGTCAGTATATTCTCCAAGGTTTTTACAGTTAAATAATTCCCACATTTTATTTGCTCGAGAATATTCTTGATCTGTAATATTTGATAGTTGTAGTTTTGAATAGAATACTTCTTTCTCTGGTAATTTTGTTTCATTATATCTTTCAAATGAATTCATGTAATCATATGGATATACTCCTTTTGCTAGGCATGTAGAATATTCTTCTGGAGGAATATTATTTTTTTTCAAAACATGCTCTGTTGTATATTTAAAATCTTCTGGTTTCATTGTTTTAGCTATTGCATCTAGAGACATTTGAAGAAAGTTTAACGAGTCTATAAATTTTAAACAACCATATTGCACACATTTATATTTTTCTTTTGTTAAGCCGATAACCTTGAAAGAGTTTTTAGCATTTACAGCTAGAGCCTTTATAAATAAATGCAAATCATACCCAAAAAGATTATGAAATATAACAGGTATAAATTTAGGAGTGTGACAATTAAGATTGCATTTTTTATGGGCTGCTCCTCGATAATTATTTTCACTTTTAAAATGATCATGATCGGGGACTTTTATATTTTTCGAAGATTGTAGTTGTCTTTCATGAAACATTCTTTGTTCTTCTTCTTCAATAGTTTCATTATTTGGAGGTTCCTCAAGGAGTTGATCCTCAAAGAGTTGATTCTCAAATGGTTGTTTACACATCCAACAATTTGAAGAATTTTCATATTCTTCCCATTGTTCAATTGAAAAATTTATTTCATATTTTGTTTTTAATACTTTAAATATTTCATGTTCTAGATCATTTATACTTTTAGTAAAATGATTTAAAAAATCTTCTGAAGTTCCTTGAAATGTATATTCTCTAGATTCTATGAGTTCAGGATAATTACTTTTAAATAATAATTTATAAGCAGATGGTAATTGTTTAGTTTTTTTTAACACTATTAGGTTTGTTTCTTTTTCTTAGAAAGGCTTTCATCCTCTCTGGTTTCATCTTCTCTCCTGAGGAGTTCCATGAATCCATGAGTTTATTTTTTTCTATTATTTTTAAATATTGTTTAACCAAATCTTGTTTACGATTTATAGATTCAAAGTCTCCATAAAGCACTCCTACTGTTTGTAGTAAATTTGAAAAGTTTTTAAAATGCATCTTGGGATCTTTAGGCATGTTAATTAAAGCTGGATCATCTTTTTCACAAAATCTTGTATGTTTAATCATAGAGTTTTTAGTTGTTGAATAATGAAGACATCTTTTACATGTTCCTCCTCCACTAGTTGGATTCTCTGGTGATGTAAAAGCTTGAAAGTTTTTTATTAAAACATAATGTTGATTATTTTGTTGTTCCAAGATTAAAAGATATATTTCTCTAGGGTTTTCGGTTCCACTATCAGAAATGTAAATTGGAATAATTTCTCTATTTTTAATATGTTCATAAATATTAATTTTAAGATTATTTAATTTTTCAAATTCTGGAATGTCTTCTAGTTTCATTGGATGTTTGAATCCTTTGGGAAATATTAATTCATTTTCATATTGTTTGTATTTTGAAACTCTTTGAGGGTTTGATTCTTGAGGATGTAAATGTGCAAGTATTGACCAGATGAAACATTTGTTATCATTATTCTGTATGTTTATAACATTTTTAGATTTAAAGGGTGTACGAATATAAGATTTAGGATTGGGTGGTAATCCTCTCCAATAATCAATCACTAAAGTTTGGAAAGAGTTGAATACTAAGTTTGAATCTCCTAATTCATTTTCTACTTCCTCTTGTTTTGCTTCTGCTGCTTTAATTATTTCTTTGATGGTTTTATCAAATCCTTTAGTTGAAAATAAATATTTAAAAGGTATTCCAATTTCAACATCTAAGGGTGTTGTCTTTTCTTCTGCTCCTCGCCAGTATTTTGCTTTGATTATAATTTTATATTTTATAACATTATACCTTGTCGGTTTATAATTTTTTAAAGCTTCAGTGAAAGAATTTTTAATATATTTTTTATTTTTATTTATATATTCTCCAGGAGTTGCAGGTCCATTAATTTTTAATTGAAATTCATCTATATGATTAAAATTATCCCAGTTATATTTTTCTCTTTCAACATGATCAGGTTCTCCTTCTGAATGACATTCCTCATCGTCAGAATTTTGTTTTTTATTTTTACATTCTTTTATATGTTCTAAATAATAGAAATTTAGTTTGAAATTAATATTGAAAATAGTGTGGGTATCTTATATTTATAAAGTACTTGTATATTTTATTTTATTTTTTTATTAATTAAAAATTTAAAAAATGACAAAAATCCAAAGCAAGATAGCGCAGTGGGAATAGACTGGCACAGTGGTTCAAATGCTAGTGGTTCAAATCACAACTGAGGTTAGTTTTTTTTCAACATAAAATAATATTAAAAATTTGAAAATAATATTGAAAATGGTGTGGGTATCTTAGATTTATATTTTATTTTATTTATTTTATTTTTTTTATTTTTTTATTAATTAATTAATTTTTAAACATAAATATGAAAAAAAAAATATTGAAACGGGTGTGGTGGCGAACCGATAATTATCGCCACCAGTCTTTCGAACACCCCCGGATCGATTCTATAATGTGCACATTTATTTCTCAGTTGTTTTCGGACCTCTTTCAGATTCACTTTCGAATTCATTTGTACTTTCGAGCAGCACGCTTAAAACGCCGATGAAATCGTGTTCGAGCGAGAAGCGAATAATAAGGTGTGCTGCTATTATCGAATTGATTCTGATGTATGAGTCTGGCCAGCTTGTATATTGGAAGAGATTTGATAAACGAAAGAGGTTGAATAAAAAAATGATCCGGATCAAAAAAACTGTTGAGAGGACAGTGGAAAAATATAAAAAATACCACTGTCCTCTCAGAGCAGTTTTACTATTTTCATAAAATTTTTTATTCTTCAAGACATCAAGATTAAGATTTATAAAATTATAAATTAGTCAAATAGCAACTTGCTAGTTGACATCCTCAAGTAGTGTGTTTATATCCCTAACCAAAATAGTCCTCTAACTTTTTCATAATACCATTTTCTTTTCTATTCTCTTTATGTTTATGAGACTTTAAAGATTAAAACAGTTAGAGCCATTAAGGGTGGTTGTTTTCAAAATATAGGGTTAAAATACTATAAAAGTATAAGTTTTAGGTTGTTTTTCTAATGGTTTAAGCGTAATGGAGGCATGTTTTGTTGGGAGGGCTGTTTTGGTTAGGGATATAAACACACTACTCAGATCAAAGTAAAATTGAGGCTATTAAATCATTTCAGAGGCCTAAGTGTATAAAGATTTTGAGAAGCTTTTTAGGTATATGTAACTATTATTGGAGATTTATTAAGGAATATGCAACAAAATCAAGAGCACTAGAAAGCATATGTGGAAGCAATAGTGAAAAAATAATCTGGACTGAGGAATGTGAGAAAGCTTTCGAAGAAATGAAAATGGCGTTGACTACAGCGCCAATTCTCGTATTTCCAGATTTCAAGAAAGAATTCATATTAGATACAGACGCAAGCTTTGATACAATTGGAGCTGTATTATCACAAAGAGATGAAATGGGGCATGAACACGTTATTGCATATGGATCCCATGCAATGAGTAGCCATGAAAGAGGATATTGTATAACACGAAAAGAGCTTTTAGCTATATATTATTTCTGTCACCATTTCAACCATTATTTATACGGTAAACGGTTTGTTTTGCGCACTGATCATAAAGCAATAACTTTTATGTTAACGACAAAGAAGCCGATAACAGCACAGTTCCAAACGTGGATAAATTACTTGAGCAGTTTAGACATAAAAATTGAGTTCAGAAAAGGTACGGCGCATACGAATGCAGATATGCTGTCTAGAAATACATGCGGCAAATGTGTACAATGTTTGATGGACCATGATAACCCCAAATCCGGGCGATAAAAAACTAGATTGTTAACACTGATGACTGAAAATAATGGAAATGAATGGCAAAGAGATAATGCAGAAATACAAGATATAAAAGATCAAATAAATGAAAGGAAAAATAATAAATATATGTTAAAAGGAAATATTATCTATACCAATCAAAACAAAATATGGATACCAGAAACAAAAAGACGAGAAATGATTAAGGAAACACATTTATTATTATGCCACGCAGGAGTAGAAAAAGTTATGAAATATATTAGGAACAATTTTGATATGGAAGATTTGCTAAATGAAGTAAAAGAGACTATTTCAATATGTGAAGCATGCCAGAAAAACAAAGTTTTAACTACAAAGTCAAAAGAAAAAACCCAAGTAATTCAAGCTTCAGAACCTATGGAGAAAATATACATGGATATTTGCGGTCCATTAAGAGAAACCTTCAGAGGAGAAAAATATACTTCTGCAATAATCGATCATTACAGTAAATACATATCTCTAACTCCTATTAGAAAGCAAGATGAAAATACAATAAAGGCAGTTTTGTTAAATAATTGGATATTGAAATTTGGAGCCCCTAAGGAACTACATGTTGATTGTGGAAAAAATTTCGAAGCAAATGGCAATAAAGAACTAGCAAAGGCAGCAGGAATTGAGTTGATATATTCGAGTCCGTATCATCATAATACTAATGGTGTAATTGAAAGACAATTTCGTACTATAAGAGACTATATTAACGCGTCACTCAGAGAAGGAGTTAAAAAAAGCTGGGCAGAATTAATACCTGATATAGAATACGTTTTAAATGCGACAGCTCAAAAAACTACTGGAGTGAGTCCAGCAGAAATTATATTTGGAAGAAAGATTAATAGATCGCAATGGCATAGTAATAATGAAGTGGATAGAAATGAAATCATGCGGAAATTAGAGGCTAAAAGACAGCAAGCGAAAGAAATTGACACAACTAGGAACTTAGAAGTGGGGGACAAAGTATTGGTGAAACAAGAAATTAGAAACTAAGATCACGAGAGATATGAAGGACCATACACAGTAATAAAAAGAAATCATGAAAGAAGTTATTTATTAACAGACGAAAACGGGAGAAAAATAACGAGGAATATAAAAAAGTTAAAGCATTTTAAAGAAGGGGGATGTAAGGAGTTAGTAAATCTCTATATAAAATTATTATGGTTAAATGGTAGAAGTGAGATGAGTTAGTCGAAATAATTATTTCTGTTAAATTTTTATATTTAAATTCTATATTAAATTATATCATATAATATTAAATTATATTAAATTAAATCAATTAAATGTATGACCAGTAATTACATTAATATTAATAATTATCACGCCTCGGTGTTTAAATACTCTAGTAAACAGCACAATTTTTGAAGTTGTTATAAAAATAAATGCTTGAAGAAGACTTGAATTTAATTGCGTCTAATAATAATAATAATAATAATAATAATAATAATAATAATAATAATAATAATAATAATAATAATAATAATAATAATAATAATAATAATAATAATAATAATAATAATAATAATAATAATAGTATAAAATGATGATTTCTCGGTAGCAGCATTTATTATCTAAAACAATAAAATGATAATTGAAGCCTTTTGCTGCAAATAATGTATTTAATAAAAGAATTTTCGACTATAAGATAGTCCTTGTCAAGGATTATCTTATATTCGAAAATTCTTTCATTAAATACATTATTTGCATCAAAAGGCTTAAATTATCATTTTATTGTTTTAGATAATAAATGATGCTACCAAGAAATCATCATTTTATACTATTATTATTATTTAAAACAATAAAATGATAATTTAAATAATAATAATAATAATAATAATAATAATAATAATAATAATAATAATAATAATAATAATAATAACAATAATAATAATAAGCTATATACATTTTAGGGCTTACCGGGGATTGGTCCGGGCTAGTTCTTGAAGTCGTAAGCCGCTCAGTGTCATTGTCGCTGATTGGTTATCAAAGTTATATCATTTTATCGATTCAGGGTTTAGATTGCGTCGATCAATTTCTTATTGAAATGATAGGAAAATACATAGTAATACCGTATTATTATAAAATTTTTCAGAAGAAAATGATAATTACTGATGAACAGCAATTAGCTTTTGAAGACAGTACATCATGTTATTTGTGCAATATGCCTTTAGTTAGTCCAGTTAGGAACATGACCATTTTACCTATTTCTTGGTGCAGCTTGAACGACTTGTAATCCGTCAAGGCAAATTAAACATACCCTTCCTGTCATATTTCATAATTTAAAGGGTTATGATCTGCATCACATCTTGAAATTTGACCTTTCAAAATATCATTCATGTAATATTAGTTGTATTCCTTTAGTAGGTAGTTAGGGGCCTACGGCAGCAATAGGGGGGGGGTAAAAATGTTGCAAATTTTGATTGCATAATTTTTGCCGTAGACATTTTTTGATTACATAATTGATGCCGTAATGCCCAATGATTTTTTTTTCTAGGATTTTCAACACAAAAAATTTGTTTTTAATTTTTGTTTGAGGAATCGAAAAAATTTGATTAGTGTTATAACAATCCAGGTATGACCGATGTTTTATGTCACTACCTTTCAATGTTACACCTTTAGCCTTTTTTGTTTCCTCATCACCCAACAAGCTATAACACTTAGGTGTAAGAAAAACCCATTCCTTATATTTAAGACCTTTATTCTCGTCTTTGAACTTTCCAATGACAGAATCAAGGTTCTTCTTTATAAGGAATGACAACTATTGTAATTGGAAGTATCTAATAAATTATCTCGAATCATTGCAGGTAAAAGAACCTCAAGTTTACAGTTAATTACTTCGAGGAAAAAAGAGTCTGTTTCACCTGCAACGATATTAATTTTACAACTAAACTCATTGCGATATTTTTCTAAATCCTTATATTGTAATTCATACATTCTAAGTTTAGATAGATCAAGTACAGACTGACCAATGTAACTTGGTCTATCTAAACATATAGAATCTGAATTCAATAATGCAGCAATTAAATTATCATCTATTTTAATAGATTTTTAAAAGTTGGTTTTGATGCATATTTTACTAATTTACCGGCAGTAGCACAAAGACGAAGATTCATTCGTCTCTTTAAATTCTCTACTGTTTTGCCATATAAACTGTTATTTAACAATTTATAATAATTTTTGTCTAAATTATTTATGCTTTTTGACCTTAATTCTGTATTGGTATCTATGTATTTTTTAAAAATTGGAGATTGCTTAAATCTTACACCCCTATTTACATGTGTTACTTTAACACCAAGTTCCAAATATAATTTTAATAATCTCCAATGAATCACATAATTAGATTTTGGAAGATGAGTTAATAATAATTTTTCAACCTTTGACCCAGCAAGTTTCATTTTTTCAGCAGCTACAGGGAAATCATCCAACTTATCATGAAGCTCAGAAGGAATTACAAGATCAACTTCAAGAGTGTATCCATAAGACAAAGATTCAAGATTTAAATTCCTACATTCGTCCATTATTAAATCAAATCCATCAAGAACCCAACTAAATTCACCACAAGGTAATGGTTGACTTAAAGCCCAACCGTAAAGATTATTAATATCTATATTATATCTATATGTTTTCATCGGTTTTTACATAATGTATAAGACCACCTCTTATTCCACCCTCATAAAAGCTAAACATTTCGTTTTCAGTTATCAGTTCAATCGGTTCATCTAAAGACATTAATGCAGAAGACCAAGACATACCAGGAATTCCAAAATAATTCAATGGTTCTAATCTATTATGAGCAATAGATTTCAAACGAAATTGTTGAAAGAAATCAGCCAAAAGAAAACAATCGAGTTTTAAGTATATCATCATGTAGTCTAATAAAGTTACGCAATTAGTTTCAACCCAAATCTCCTGAGCTTTTTCATACTCGAGTTCAGTGACACCTTCCCAGATTGGTGGTAATTCATAACTAGTTTGGAGAATATCTAAAGATGTAGCGAAATTATAAGGAAAGATTCCTTTTTCAGAAACTATAGTGCCAGTAAAAACAGAATTAGTTAAAGGTAAAGTATTCAAAGTTTTGACTGCTTTAGCTAAAGAATCATTAACAAATTGAAAAGAATCAATGAATCTTAAGCTAATTTTTCCTAAATGCGCAATCAAATAAATAAATTTTTCAGTTGTGATTGGGATGAAACCTAAAAACCAATTTTTAAATTTATTTAAACCATATTTAAGTATATGATGTATATCATATTCTTTCAAGTTGTGAAATACGATAGGCAAAATTTTATATATTTTCCTATTTATGTTGCATGTGCTACAAGCAGCGCCCAAGTATTTCCCAGTAAAATGATCGTGATCTCTAACAGGATCGACGATACATTTCATGCAAAGGTAACAAAGAGATGCACTATCAAATTGACGTTGTTCAATATTTATTAATTTCACCATAGGTTTCCTACCCATTTTATAATAAAAAGGAAGAACTTTATTTAATGCTATATCCTCTATAGCACTTAAAAAACTCTCGACGCAATCTAAACCTATAAACTGTTGATAAGATTTAGATCCGTCAAAGTTATTAACAAGTAAAAGACCAGCAGATATTGGCATGTGTCGTTGGAAGTGAACATTATCGGAAGGTAAAATAGCCTCAAAATCGGCATAAACTACAAAAGGAGGAGTTACTGTTTTCGACCAGTCAGTAAACTGTAATAATTTATTTTGAGGGAAGGTGTAAAGAGTGGTTCCTAACTGATTTCTTTTACACAATACTTCATGTTTGTCCAGTGCGTGTTTATACCTAAACCCATTCAAACACCGCTGGCACCATAATGAACGTATTTGTGTAGGGCAACTAGTGTTTATGTGGCAATTCATTAACCTATTTAAGTTGCTTATAGCAACGTAATGGAACTTGTTTCCTTTATTTAATAATAATAAATTAATTATAGTTCCATTTAAAACTCTGGAACGATGTATAATATCTAAATGTGGATGTTTTAATACATAATTGTCGGTTAATTGTATAGTATTGTCATATGTAAAAACATTAATTGTTAAACCTGGATTTTTAGCTTCAAATTTCCTAATATCTTTTAGTTTCATTGGTAATTCTAACGAGTCGTATACTATGTCAGATAAATTATAACTAGATGTCTTATCTCTAGCATAACTACTAATCTTATCATATTTTAAAATAGCTAAAATGCTATATAAAAAACATGAATCATCAGGATTTTTTATATTAATTAAACAATATTTATTTTTTAGATAAGTTGGTGTTTCAATAAAACTCCTACCACTTAATCTACTTAATCTACTTATTTTAGTTATAGTGAAATGGATTTCTGTTATATTTTTTATAAACCAACTACTTCCTAACTCTGTAATATTAGTGATTTTTTCATTTAATTCCCTAATGCCTTCATCAAAAAATGATGCAGTTAATGGCTTTGCGTAATTGGAGATATTATTAACTTTTATTTCCCCGTCTTTTTCAAATTCGATTGTTATTCCGAATTGAATTTTGACGGAGCCTAATTCGTTAATAATATCTCTTAATTTATTTATTAATAGTTCTGGAAATATTATTTCCTTTATATTTAAGTCGCTTGTATTTAAGCTCAATATTTGGTGGGTGACTCTTAAATCTCTTTGTACTGTCGGTACATTTCCACCTATTTGTATTATATTTAATCCATCCCAAGAATCAAAGGAAGTGAATAATCCATCATTGGATTCAACAATTAATCCGTCCTGGGATTCAACAACCAATCCATCATTGGATTCAACAACCAATCCGACCTATGATTCAAAAGAAGAAGTATCTAATTTAATTTTTTTATTTGTATTATTTTTTTCTATAGTTGAGGGTCTTTTAAAAACACTGTCTTTTTTAAAATATAACCTATCTAAATGATTTTTATGTTTATTGTAAAACGTGATATATGTTACAGGGTCACTAGTTTTGCATATGGGGCATATAAAATAAGTTTTATTATATTTTTTCATGTAATAATTCTCCATTATAGAATGGCAATTATTATCATGTTCTTTTGACGAACAATAATTTGGGTATAAGTATACCTATAAAATAAAAATTAAATAAAAAAAATATAATTTAAATGAAATATTTTAATAAATGTTTACGCAAAAATTTGCAAATTATTATTATTTTACAAATTTTATTTACTAAAAAATAAAAATTTACTATACTTACAATACTTACAATACTTACATTGTAAATTTTCATTTAACGCAGATTTACGAACAGTTTAAACACTAAAAGAAAAGATATACTAATAAAATTCATTACTGACATTCATGTGTCTAACAAGAAAAGTTTGTTTAATTAAATAGTCAAATTGTCAATGGCGCATTGACCTAAAGTCCCTGAGCGCGACGGTGTATCACAACATCAAATTTAACTAGTTGATACGGAAATAATTTATTACATGAAAATTCATATATAATCAAAACAAAGTACAATTAAAGAAAAGGTAAGTCTAATTTGATCAGTGTAAGTAAAACATTGACAATTTCGTCACAAGTTGTAGACAGTAGTCATTGTGGGGCTACAACGGGTGCTTTCGGGGTCTTCCTTGCTTCCGTGGGGGCACTTCTGCGTCCTCCAACTCCTTCAGGGGGACTCTTTCGTTTGCGGCCCGGAGCTGGAGCTCCATTCGCCTTAGCCGAAGTTGGGCAGCCTCCACTTCTATTGCTGCTCGGTCGCGAGCCTCCCGCAACAGATCGTTTGTCGGTTCTGTCTTAACCCACGCCGGGGCATCGGGCTCTGGACCACTCCGGATTACTGGACCGAAATTGTCTAAATCCAGACCGCGGTTCCAGTCATGTATCTTGTACCAAATGTATCGGGTCCGGAATCGTGTTTATAGCTGCCGATCTACCTCCTCATTACTGTGACTGCTAGAATGTGACATCTTTGCAATTATCCAAGATATAAGGCCGTCGATTATTAGATAGTGACAAGTTTAAACTCCATGCTTAAGATCAAATTTCAATCCGTTCCCGTTGTCGATACTAGACCCTATTCCTAAACGGAATTAGGAAGATTCATGTGGGTAGCACCGACCCACACCCCCACTGGATTTTCGCTATGAGTAAATAATCCTAACCTACTTTGATTCCTAATTTATAACTTTCCTTGACTAATAAATAAATAAATAAATATATATATATATATATATATATATATATATATATATATATATATATATATATATATATATATATATATATATATATATATATATATATATATATATATATATATATATATATATATGATTTATCCTTTGATTCAACAATCCGCGAGTCTGTTAATCTAAAGAGGTATGGGGAGGTCGCCACGAACCATCTGGCAACCACTTAAAGGAGATGCATGAAATCCAGTCGGTTATCCAGCGTGAATACTTACAAATATAATATCCAAGGTAATCCAACGAACTGGGCCCGAAAAATAAGGAGTTGCACAGAAGCTTTCCAACTCTCAATAATGTATTTCACCGATTACGTTCGAAGGGCTTTTGTATAAATATACTTTCACGAAAAATTTGTATGAGAATTTAATGTGTGAGATTAATAAATTCAGTTAGTCATTGACCTTTTCTTTTTTATTTGGTTGACATTAAATTTGTTTGGTAGCTTAAATACGTTATTGCATTTTGCTGTATTATTCTAAAGGGTTATGGCCAATGTACAATTGGGTTTTTTCGGGGGAAGATTAATTCCTATATTTATGCCTACTCACCCACACATGCCTATATATAAACCTATATATAATTTCAGATTGGATTATTATTATTGCCATTGTTTGGGGGTGTGTGTGTTACTAAAAATAGATTTCGTAGTTTTGGATAATTTTATTGGATTATGACATACTATTTTTAGTTTTCCCAAGAAGGGATTTGTAATTACAATTAACATTATTGGTCGATCGCTATGGGAATAGGCCATGGTAATAATAATAAGGTTAATAGTAATAATAATAATAATAATAATAATAATAATAATAATAATAATAATAATAATAATAATAATAATGATAATAATAGTAATATAGTAATAATAATAATAATAATAATAATAATAATAATAATAATAATAATAATAATAATAATAATAATAATAATAATAATAATAATAGTAATAATAATAATAATAATAATGATCAAAATAATAATAATCATAATTCATAGTAATAATTGCAACTTCATATTTTAGGAGATTACCATATATGGGTCATTTACGAAATTCTCGGTTTATAATTTTCATATAACATAAAATTGTAAGTTTTACCTTTAGGAATGCTACGGGTATGGAAGTTAGAGTTTAGTATTTAAGATTTATAATAATAGATAGATGATACTATACTGTAAATCTGTAAGTCACCATTTACTAATAATATGCGTTTACTAGCTACACATTTGAGCAGAATGCAATTTTATAAATTCTGATTTAAAGTATAATGTAAAATTATCGTTCATAATCTAGGAACTCTATTCTTTTATAAATCCTATTTTTCCACTTAATACCAAGTTATTTTCGTAATTTAAGGGTGTTAAACATTGTAAATTATATTTTAATCCATAATAGACAATTACATTTCATAATTAAGTAACATTGTGTATTTATGAGCGATATATATATATATATATATATATATATATATATATATATATATTTCTCAGAATATATAATTATATATCATAATTTAAGAACATTGTTCATTTACAAATTGTTATTTTCAAACATGATCTACAGTCCTATTTTATAATTTAGGGTCATTATATAGTTATAATATCAAGTTATATATTTAGAAACTATAATTTCAAATTACATCTTTTGATTTCGATCATCATATTCCTTTGAGACATTATCGGGTTATATTCCTTAATTTAAGGACACCGTATAGTTTACTAATTCCAATACATTTATAATTTAGGACACTCGTATTCCATGTATATACATACCTATAAATAGTTTAAATTTTGTGTTTAGCAGTTAGGATTCAGAAGATCGGATTTTAGCTATTGATGTACACATTAGTAGATTAGGATTTGTAGATTAGGTTTATAATTTATGAACCGCTCCCATCATAATTAGTTCAAAGTTTCCTCAATTCACAAATATATTCCACTGGTGCCTACGTTGAACGTTTCGCACAAGTTGGCACGAATACCTGAATGAAAATAATCTATTTCATTGATTATTATTGAAAAAGCATTTAAATTAATTACTGCTATGAGTTCTACATTAGCTGTGTTGAGTGTGATTAATTTAGGTCTGAGGTCTACTCAATTATAGTCTTAGTGTATCCTATTGAATCGAGTTTTAATGTTGATTTTGATTGTGTATTGCGTTTAAGTCGGGAATAGTGCTTGCTTTCGCGGCCCCACTGTGACCACTACGACAAACCTTACTGTTGTGTGTTAAGTCAACCCTTTACGGCTGACCTGTAATAAATAAGTAGAGTCAGATGGAGGGATCTTATCGACTCAACTCCATGGCAGAACCATGAATGGGCGCGACCTCCGAAAGACCTGAATATAAAAGGAAATATAATAATGATAATGCGTGTCTGCATGTGGCTGTAGATTTTATAATCTGGTTGAATGTAGGACTGATCAGAGACGCAGACAATCTGTGCGACTCTAATCACTCTCACATACAATAATCCGAAATAAAATGAGAAAAAAAATTTTTAAAGGTAATGTGGATTTTATAACAAATTAATAAAAATATTCATTACAATGCAAATAAAATAATTCTTACTATTAAGAGTCCTCCAAAGATTGTTCACAAAAATGAATTTGGCATAAAGAGTGTTTTTGTGACTAAAATGCGTCGGTATATATACCTATTTTTGTGTGTGCAATTACACGTGTATGTATTGATGCATTAAAACAAACTCGAATTCTTTTTATTCTAGAATTTCTATTTTCTATTTTTGATATTTTTAATGGCAATTTTAGTGCCATAATTTTTGTTTTTATTTTTAAATTTTTATTTTCTAATTATTTTTTGTTAAATTTACCTCCATGATGGATTTGGAACGATTCCAGAACATTCCATTTTACTTTTAATTTAATTTTTATTTTAATGATGTTTTTCCTAATTTCTTTTTAAGAATTTTTATTTTTACGATTAATTTATTTATTTTTGATAACTTTTATTGATCTATGTGGCTTTTATGATAGTTATCGCCATTCTTATGAAATGTTCTGGAATTTTCTAGAATTTTTTAATGTTTTACCATCTTTCTAAGCTATTCGAGTCTTTTTTTTGTAATTTTGTGTTTCTTTGCTATTTTTGAGTTAGTTTCTTGCACTACTTCTTGCATTGATATCATTTTATTTAATTTCTGTGTTTATATTTTTTGTTGTTTTTCCTCTTAATTAATATTGTTTATTTGATGTATTTTTTATATTTAACTGAACTTATTGCTGTTTGCGTGCTATGTACCCACGCACTTTAGTCACAAATTAGAGATTTTGGGTCTAGAAATCAGTTCTAGCCGAACAATATGTAAGTCAGGGGTCGGCAACCTATGACCCGTGGGTCACCGAGTGACCCATTTGATAATTTCAAGTGACCCGCTTTAGTTCCGAAAATAAAGTATAAGTTATACAAACATTTTTTTCTTTTTCCCCAAAAATATTTGTCACAAAGTTATGAACGTACCAAATTTGAATCCAGTATAACATATAAAAATATCACTTAAAGCCCCAACCCCGCCTGACTGGATATAGAATCGGCCGATAGTATGCGGAATGCAGCAACATGTCCGAACAAATTGTACCATTCCTGTACACGCGCGTCGTTATCTCAGTTGTATGTCAGTTATAGTTATAGCACGTGTAGTACAGTATTATTTAAAAAATTACCAAGAACAAACAAAAATCAAAAAAGAGATTATTTCAAGATGTGTGGACAGAAAAGTATGAGTGTATGGAAAATGGTGACAAATTAATATATACTTTATGTACAGATATAATTACCGCCAGGACTTATAATATTGAGCGACACTTTTCTTCAAAACATAAAGAGGTGAGTGAAATGGAAAATGAAGATAAATCTGAATACATTGCTAAACGTGTATTAAATTTTGGAAAACAAAATACATTCTTAAAGAGTTTTGTTACCAGCAACAATCACGCTACGTCAGCCAGCTTTGTTGCAACTCTTAGCATTGATACCATCGAAAAACCATTTACAGACAGGGAGTTTTTGAAAAACGCATTCATAAATTGTTCCGAATACTTATTTAATAACTTCGCAAATAAAAAACAAATAATTGAGAGAATCAAAGAAATGCCATTATCAGCTAGAACAGTCCAGCGTCGCGTTGAAGATATGGCCAAGAATATTGATGAACAGGTCAAAAATGATTTGTTATCTTGTGACATAATTATCATGGCAATTGACGAAAGTACCGACATAAATAGTATTGGTAGGGTTGCAATAATTATTAGATTGGCATCAATAAATAGCTCGAATGTCAATGAAGAACTAGGCGTTTTTGCTTCAATGAATGACACCACCAAAGGTACTGATATTTTTCGTCAAGTACAAGACTCAATTAGCAAATTTTTATGTTTTGTAACTGTTTCCTTATTTTTGTATTCGATTCTGGATTTACTGTAAAATGTCTTGTACACAAATGTAAAGTCGAGAAGAGCAACTTCCCAATTACCATTTAAATAAATCGGATTTTGGAGATTGACCATAAATTTACTGACAGTGTTTTCTGGATGTATATCCGGACAAATATTTCTCGGCAAAATAATGTAAAATTTCATTTCACGAGGTCTCGAGACAATATCCATGATGGGTTTTTATATCCATGTCATTTGACATAGTATTGTTTATCCTTACCCACCATTTTAGATTTCAATATCTTTTGAATTCTAAATACCTTTGAGGAGGAATGACTTGTAATTCTTGCTCATAAAATTTCCCTTGTACAATGTTATTATCAGAGTCTTTGATGACATACATTACAGGGTTCTGGCTAGTATTTATTTTCGAAATTACAAAGACTTCATCACTCCAATTTGTATCGAAATTTTTAATAAATGTTGATGCACTAATTTTACTAATTCTAACATGGTCACCGACTTTATATTTTGGTTTGGTTTTTATTACATCTTGTTGAGATAATATTTTAGATTTTACATCAACCGGTCTCAATCCATTAAGTCCTCAATGTGATGAATTAATATAACTGGTAATAATTTTTGGTTAAACCAATACCAATTTTTTACTACCTTGATACACGAACAATTTCTTTAATCTATCTCTCAAAGTTCTGTTGAATCTTTCAACATGAGCAGCTTGTATTGAGAATGTACCGAGTAGTGATTTATTTTCAGTTTTTTGAGGATTTTCTTGACTTCACTGTTATAGAATTCTTTACCTTAAATAATAATAATAATAATAATAATAATAATAATAATAATAATAATAATAATAATAATAATAATAATAATAATAATAATAATAATAATAATAATAATAATAATAATAATAATAATAATAATAATAATAATAATAATAATAATAATAATAATAATACCTAAATCTGTTTGTAAATTATTAGGATGTCCATTTTTAAATAAAATATTAAAAGCTTTGGACATTTCATCTGGAGATTTTGACTTGACTGGTATTACTCGGGCAAACCGACTGAATACATCAATACATATTAAAACATATTTAAGAGCCCTTGTTAATATTTGAATAGGGTATCATCTCTATCAAATCCATTTGCCACAAATCATTTATTCCACATGTTTTATAAGCTCTAGTTTGAAATCTTTTCTATATTGGTTTGTTCAAACTGTACACGAGTTTATCTGATAACCACTTCTGTATTTCTTTTTTTCGAATTCGGAACTCTTTTCTTTAATTTTGCCACTCCACTGAAACCGGCTTCTTCTCCTAGGTTCATCCAAATCTTCTCCATTACAACAGGAAGATTTAAAATTCAAATTAAGATTTGGTAATGATTGACCCATTGTTTATGATGATCTCCTTAATAAACCTGAACCTCCTAATAAAGATAATGCTATTGGTATCAAGGTTGCAATGAAGCCTCCTTGTTGTATATATATGATTTTACGCATAGGTTTTTTATTTTTTGTATTTACTAGTGATAATAATGGTTTCCTGTGCCTGTTCAAATTCTTTTTATTTGATGTACTTAGACGGAATTTACCTTTAACAAATTTAATTAAAATATCAAGTAAATCATCAATAACATAGTTTTGGAAAGACTGTAAAATATTCATTCTTCTCATACTGGGAGCCTTAAGTAATGCAATGAAAAACGGAAAACTACGATGAGAATTACTCGGTGGAATATTATCAATAAGCAATTTTTTCGATGGTGTGAAACTAGTTTTTGGTGGAATCTTAACCACTTTTGTAGGTTTCCTTCTTGTAGGGTTTTTCTTTACACGAGTTTTTAGTAACATGATTGATAATTTATTTTGGTTTTATCTTTGTTTATATATTATAGCTCCTTCCTTGTTAAATATATCTGTTCTTACTCGTAATTCATCAGGACATTGTTGTGCAAAATCTAGAAAAATATATCCATGTGGAGATTTTGTTGCATCGACAAATGCATTCATTAATAAATTTCGATTATTTGAATATGCTTGCCTTGCAAGAAAGTCAATCACTGTAGTATCTCTCGGATTATTGAAAACTACTAAATATTGAACATTCAAATTACGAGTTCGATGAGATCCACCTTGATGAAAAAGATTTTGAGTGATAAAAATTACAGTGATACCTTTATGTCTACTAATATTTGTAAATAAATTATTAAAATCATTTCCGCATTTGCTTCTTGATACAAATCATCAATAATAATCACATCACCCTGTCGTAATCTAGATGACCAGTTTTATCGAACCATTTTATGATTGTCATTTTGATTTTACAAAACTGATCTTGTGTCATTCCGCTTTCATAATCAGCTCCTCTATGCCAATAAATTTTATTAAATTTTGAATTGAATAATTTTGATTGTAATAATTTATAAACAAGCGATGTTTTCCCGCTACCACTCGGGTCAACGATTTGGTATACAGCATCATTTCTTAATTCCATTTTTAATTTTAAACTATCTTTTATATTAGATGATTTTAATGAACTCTTGCTAAAGTTGTATGTAAAGAGTAAAATTTCATAAATGATTTAATTATGCTAGCAAATATAAATTATCGAGGAAACTTTGATGTTTCAAAAATGAGGTTCCCACAAGGAAAACCACAGCAAATTGTCGATAGAAGCGGGAAATACCCGATAGTATTTATTAAGACAGGTAAATACAGAATCATGGGATGTAAGGAACCATTGGATATTAATAAATTACAATATCGAATCAATAATATTAAAATCCAATCAATTAACGTTACTATGGATATGGGACATGGTATCAATCTATATATTATATATATAGTATATAACATGTCGAGAAAATGTGATTGTATGTTTGAACCAGAATTGTTTCCGGCACTAAGACTAATAAAATATAACCTATATGTGTCAATGTGTTTGCTAGTGGAAAGGTTGTCATACTCAGGTTGAGAAATTTGGAGTATAGGGAATTTGTTAACAATGTGAGGTATGAGATATTTTCATTGGTCAATTTCTGATTGGTTAATTTCTAATTGGTTAATGATTGTTTTAAACAAACTGTTTTTTGTTTAGATGTCATTTTTACAACATGTACAATACTCAAAGCTCTGCTATAACAGCGATGAGAGAAAATGAAAATTATGGTCATTTTAAATTTTTTATTAGTAGATAGTTATGTGCACTCCAGATCCATGTGCACTCCAGATCTATGTGCACTCCAGATCCAGATACCCCCCAATTTTTTTTTAAATTTTTTTTTAAAAAGACCCCCCCGTAATTTTTTTAAAAATTTTTAAAATACCCCCCCCCCCTTACTTTTTTTTAATTTAAATTTTTGTTTTAATTATCGTTTACGTAATAATTTTTTTTTGTTTTAATCATCGATTACGTAAAATTTTTGTTTTAATTTTTGATTACATAATATTTTAATTTGTTTTAATCGTCGATTATGTAACAATTTTAAATTTTTTAAAACGTTGATTACGTCATTGATTTTAATTTTTTATAAGAAATTTTTATGTCAATATACTCGAAATTTAATTCTCTGTTAAATGAGACTATGATGTAATCAAAATTCTGAAATTTCATTTTTCGTACACCATTTTTGAATTTACACATCTTTTTAAACAAATCTTTCTCATTCATTCATTCATCTTTATTGAAATATTTACAAACCAACATATTTAGTTACAAAAATAGTTATCAATAAATCGAGTAAGGGTAGGAAATTATTTAGTATCAACAAGTAACACATAGACCTTAGTGTAATAGATGTTAATACAATAAACCCACTCACATGCGTATACATATATTAAAAACGCACATATTAGCATTATTATTCAATACATACAAGTCATAGAGGTTAAGCATATACCAACCAATATAATCATGCATTGATATTGCATCCTTATTGCATATGAGTAATATCAAAACTGTAAAATTCATTACATCATTAAATAATAACTTCTATTACACTATTTTAAACTATATTCAATCACTAATTATTGTAAAATAATAAATTATTTCGGTTAATGGTTACAAATTTAATAAAAATATTACAATAAATCGAAACAACATAACGAAATCTTTCAACAAATTACAATAATGTTATAAGGTATTCATTAAGTTGCAATAAAGTGGTAAATTTTTTCGGTGAATGGCAGCAATTTAATAAATAATTTACACTAAATTACCACAAAATTATGAAACATTTCATGAAATTACAACAAAGTATTAACATTTTTCATCAAATTGCAACAAAGTAATAACATATTTTGGAAAAAATTTCAACAATTGTAAAATATTTAAGCAAATTGTAACAAGATTATAAAAATATTGCAGCAAAGTAATAACATACCGATGACTAGTTAACTATATGTACTCACTGTACTCAAAAGTGTTCATATTTTTATTATAGAGTTTTCTATTTGGGGTATGTGAGGTTTCATATCAGGGTATTACATATTTATATGAATTCGAATTTCTGTTTGTCACATTAAATATTATTAAATAAAATTTCTCTCGGTTTTATGAACTTAAAAATTATTATTGAAAATAATAAATCTTATTGATAAATATATTATTTTTTTTTAAGTTTATTCAATTCTCAACTATGTTTCTCAATATTCTATAAATTGATAACATGTTAATGCACTACTATAACTTACTATTTTCTGCAACTAATTCATAATTAATTCGAATAACATGTTAATTTAGAATTCTTAAATTTAATAAAACTTATGATTATTAAATATCATTTTAAAAAACATAATTTAAAAACTTTGTAAGTTTAATTTTAATCTATTTTAAAAAAAAAATTAAGATTTCTAATTATGAAGTTTCATAATTTTTGAAAATAATGAGTGGTAAATGAGAATAATTGTCAACTCAAACAATAGAATTTAAAACTATACAAAATGACATCATTATTTATTCACACTCAAAACACCTAAACCTTTTTTCAGCCAAATTTTATTTACACATTAAAAAATATAATACTATACTTAAGAAAACATATTCTCATATTAAAACTAAACATTTATTAAAATCATGAGAAATTCGACCGTTATCTATTGGTGATATGACCTAACCTATAGAAATTCGTCAACAATTAATGGTAAAATTTTAAGGAATTATATGTCAATTTTGAGTAAATAAAAAAGAAAAATGAGCTTAAAGCATATATATATATATATATATATATATATATATATATATATATATATATATATATATATATATATATATATATATATATATATATATATATATATATATATATATATATATATATATATATATATATATATATATATATATATATATATATATATATTGCAATGAAAAAATGCGTCTTATTAGGGTTAGTAAATAAAACTTATTACATTTATATTTAAACAAAGTTTTAAACAAGTTATAATTAAATTATTTTTCGTAAAAAATGATTATTTAAAGATGATGAACTATAAAATAAATATTATTACTTGAAAATAATTTTACTTTTTATTGGAAATTTATTTTTCTTACATAAATTATTACCAAAAATTTAATATCTTTATAAAAATATTTAAGCGTAAGTAAATAACATTAATTAAATTAATCTAACAACCAAGTACTTACAACTAAACACTAACAACTAGACACTAACAACTAGTTACCGTTTAAATAGTACAAGATATCAACAACCTACAACTAGATACCAACAACCTGTTACCAACTATGTATTACAAATGGCTACCAAGTACTAACAACTATCTACTAATAACCAGATACTAACAACCAAGTACTTACAACTAGACACTAACAACTAGACACTAACAACTAGCTACCGTTTACATAGTACAAGATATCAACAACAATAACAACAACAACAACAACTGGATACATAGAACTAGATACCAACAACCTGTTACCGAATAGGTACTAACAACTATCTACTAAGTACCAACCTAAATTCAATCCCCCCCAAGTATTTTCAACTACTCACTAACAACTACCAAGTACTAAGCACTTACAACTAGGTGTTAACAAATAGATTTAAAAGAAACTTGTTCTTCATTGAAGAAAATGATAATCAATGAATGAAAATAATAATAATAACAATAATAATAATAATAATAATAATAATAATAATAATAATAATAATAATAATAATAATAATAATAATAATAATAATAATAATAATGCAACTGATTGACTGAATTCAAGGTACCAGTACTTGTAAGATTCCAAATAACTAGGTAAAAATTGATGAAATTATTGTAAAAATAACATGTAAAACATTTAAATTATTCAAAACCTAGTAAATAAATACCATAAAAAGTCAATTAATGGACAAGAAAGAACTTGAAATTATAGTCATTGATAATCCAGTAAATATTTATCTTAAATACTATTAATAAAGTAATTTTAATGATTTCAAATTGATTGACTGATTGCTCAAATTATTCAGAAAATTCAGTATAAATTCATTACAAATTATCAAAGTCGTCAATCTAGACTAAAAATATCTAAATAATTATCATTAATTTCCAAAGGAAACTGATATAAGTCCACTAATGATAACATCTAATAAACCAGTAAATTCATTTATATGACAATATTTAACATTCTTTTTATATCCAAGTGAATTCTCCACTAAAATCATCTAAAAAGCCTCAAATTTCCTTAAAATATCTATCCATCTTTAAAGATTAATATTTTATCGATAAGTATCTGTAAAAGATAATATCTAACTAATACGATTTATTAAAATCCATTTAAATGACTATAATTCTAACTCCTTTAACTTTGATTATCTAAAGATTACAAATATTTCTCTATAAAACATCTAAAATCAAGTAAATTAAATTGGTCATTAACCTCAAATAATTTATAAAATCATTTGATAAAACCAGTTATAATTATAAAGAATTAAATTTTTGTTCTATCACTCTACTCGAAATTTAAAATAAATATTACTATACTTTTAACTGAATATATCCCACTTAGAATATTCCCACATAACCGATCCCTCACCAAATAATTCTACCCCATATTTTTATCCAACCGAATATATTTCAAAGATTCATGAAATTCCACCCACTTGAAATCAATTCTTTAAAAACCCTTAGAAAATGTGAAAAATCTTCAAAAATATGAATTTTCATTAATTGTTATCACCACCCAACATACATCTATGAAATATTGTAATATCTAAATAGATATATAATAAGAGCATCTCTGATCAAAATTTAATAAAATCAATATTTTCTACAAATCAACAAAATATTTCACCTCATCTGCCATCAAATACCTAATTAGAGATTATATTTTCTCATTGATTGAAGAAAACTTTGATAAAATTATTCTGAGGTGCTAAGAATCTTCATTGAAATAGAATTATTAGTGGGAAAATAAATTGATTGATCAAATTATTCATCGATTCCAACCAAATTTTATTATTCATTGAACTATATGATAAATTATCCAAAAATATATTAAAAGAATTGGTTATTATTTCAAAGTCAAATACCATTTCATGGTTTGACATGTGACAATTTAGGTAAGAAATAATCCTTATATTAATAATGTGAACAATCAACAGGCTCTGATTTACAATATTTATTTTCACACTAATAATCATCGAATGATTTATATTCACCCCACAAATATGTCTTCTGTAAAATTGAACTAAATACTCAAGTGATGTTTTAGTAAAATATTTTTTAAATAAATACTTAATATATCTCCAATCTTATACGTCAACTTTTCATTAAAAACATTTCAATACCACTTGTCAGTGTATATTCCTTTAGCAATTATACCAGTAGACATTAATTCTATCTCAATTAAGATTTCCATCTTTTATGAATAATATAGTTCAATGAATAATAAATACTTATGCTTAAATATTTTTATAAAGATATTAAATTTTTGGTAATAATTTATGTAAGAAAAATAAATTTCCAATAAAAAGTAAAATTATTTTCAAGTAATAATATTTATTTTATAGTTCATCATCTTTAAATAATCATTTTTTACGAAAAATAATTTGATTATAACTTGTTTAAAACTTTGTTTAAATATAAAAGCAAATTTTATAGTTAGTTTTTTAAATTCAAAGTAAAGTTAATTTGTATATAAAATAATTTTATATTTTAGAACAGAATTTCAAAATTATTTATTCAATACTATTTATGATAAAATTTTAGTGGATTTTTTGAAAATTCTTTCGTTTCTATCCAGAGAACTACAGTTTATTGTTTGCGAAACTTTATCTCAGTCATTCTCAGTGGGTAGTTTAACTTTAAATAATAAATGTGATATAAATTTATAGATGAATCCAACTTACTGACATTACCTGTGGATATATAAATGAAATTCGGAAAGAACTAGGTTTATTTCATTATCATAATAAAAATATTTTATTAATTAATTTAAAGAATGATCATATTCTGTGTTATTAGATGGTTCAATAGAGTTCTTTGTTTAGGACTTCGCCAACTAAGTAATTGATAATAGTAATTAAAATAAATACAAATTTGTTGATATTATTAGAATTTGCTCTCAGAATAAAATCAGAATAATAATTTAAATAATAATAATAATGCTAGATTACCGACAAATTCCAGAGAAAATTCAGAAGAGTGAGAAAACTGACGGAGAAGCCCTTTAAAAACATTATTTTGTAAATTAAATATAATAGGGTAAATTAAATATAATATATTCACAAGCTGATCGTCGTGGTGGGCGGTTGTATTCCAACTAGTGGGAGGCCTCTATAAATATATATTGTTGTTAGTGAAAACATTAATTAATTTGGTTATAGTGCCAATGACGCATGTATTTTGTAATGTATTTTTATACGTTTCGAATGTTCTGGTAGTTGACTACTCATGCTAGGCGTAATGTTCCGTACGGAGAACTATAATGCCCAGGTTCTTCTGACCCCACTTGGGGGAGGCACAGACGACCCTTGTGGACGCGAACAAATATCCACCGTGTCTTTCAGGCACAGATATTTGGTCACTGCTCATTAGGCCTGGCAATAATAAATGCATAAACTTTGCCTTGTCCTCTCTTGTTTTGATTTTTATAGTTTAAATAATTATTAAAAATAGTATGTGTGATAAGTTTTATTTACTAACCTTAATTAATTTACCCTTGCGACATGTTGAGTGTGAGTAGTACCCTTGTTAGCAATACCCATAGAGGGACAGAATATCTTGTCGGATAGACTAGGAGTATATACACCCATGTTAAACAAGGTATGTGTATATAGAATGTATGTATAAAATTGTAAATTATCGCTCCTTATTGACAACTTCCTGTAGAGGCAAACACAGAATATTGCAAACATATAATAATTCTCTACCCCATAACTTAGTGTGTAAAAATTATTTTAGGTTTTTGACTAATAATAATAATAATAATAATAATAATAATAATAATAATAATAATAATAATAATAATAATAATAATATTGATAATAATAATAAAGTTTAATGGGTTGTATATGTGTGTAAAAATATTTTAGGTTTTTCACTAATATTTGCAATAATAATTGTTAATGGGTTGTGTGTGTGTGTAGAAAATATTTTAGGTTTTTCAATAATAATAATAATAATTGTTAATAGGTTGTTTATGTGTGTAAAAATATTTTAGGTTTTTCACTAATATTTGCAATAATAATTGTTAATGGGTTGTGTATGTGTGTGTATAAAAAATATTTTAGGTTTTCACTAATAATAATAACTGCCGCGCGTGTTACTTTGAAATAATAAGGTATGTGTGTATAGAATGTGTGTAAAATTGTAAATTATCGCTCCTTATTGACAACTTCCTGTATAGGCAAACACAGAATACTGCAAACATATAATAATTCTCTACCCCATAACTTGGTGTGTAAAAATTATTTTAGGTTTTCACTAATATTGATAATAATAATAATTGCTAATGGGTTAATAAATTTTAGTGTATATTTAAAGTATAATATTTAGAATTTCTTTGTTAAAGTTTTGTCTTGAATATTTTTAGCAGTACATTTGTGACCTTTACCTTTGTGACCTTTACTTTTGTGACCATTACCCATAGGGGTACAGATATCGGATAGACTCGGACTATATATAATTATAATACTTTGAAAATAATAATAATAATAATAATAATAATAATAATAATAATAATAATAATAATAATAATAATAATAACTTGTTGCATGTGTGGACACTAATAAGATTTTTTATACATTGTGTGTAATAATATGTTAAAGTTTTAGCAGTACCTTTGTGACCATTACCCTTAGAGGAACAGAATATCTTGTCTGATAGACTATATATGATAATACAAAGTATGTGCAATAATTTTATTTTGTCAACTTAACCGTCAAAATAAGTTTTTAAAATAAATTTAAATTTTAAAATACCGCAACGTAATATATTTAAAAAGTATGATGAGTCATGTGTGTCTTTGTATGCAATATGTCTTTGTTATATAAAATTGAATATAAAGATGGGGAAAGCTGGTTTGTAAATATGTCAATACAGGGATATAAAATAGATGAGAAAGATGTCATATCACCGATTTAGAAATTAGATAGTGATCGAATTTCTCTAGGATTTTAATAAATGTTTAGTTTTTAATACATCTTTAAATATGTCTTTTAATATAATTATTTACTATGAGTTAAGTATAGATGAATAATTTGTATTTTTTAAAAGTTGAAAATATATTTGTATGTAAAAGTTGGCTGAAAAATACATTGTTTAAGGTGTTATGATTATGAATTTGAAGTAAATAATGATGTCATTTTATAGAGATTAAAATTCTATCTATATATTGTTTGAGTGAAAATATCTCAATTTGTTTAAAAAGATGTGTAAATTCAAAAATGGTGTACTAAAAATGAAATTTCAGAATTTTGATTACATCATAGTCTCATTTAACAGAGATTTAAATTTCAAGTATAATGACATAAAAAATTCTTATAAAAAATAAAAATCAATGACGTAATCAACGGTTAAAAAATTTTTAAATTGTTACATAATCGATGATTAAAACAAATAAAATTATTACGTAATCGATAATTAAAACAAAAATTTAAATTTAAAAAAAAAGTAGGATGGGTCTTTTAAAAATTTTAAAAAAAAATTATGGGGGGGTCTTTTTAAAAAAAAATTTTAAAAAAATAGGGGGGAGGTATCTGGATCTGGAGTGCACATGGATCTGGACCCTACATAACTACCTACTTTTATTATTACTTGGATTTATCATATTATTTACAGATGAATATCAGGCAATAATAGTCGAAAGATTGTAATTCTATTACCCAAAAATGAATTTTTTTAATATACAATGAAACAAGAATCTGGATATTTGATATTATAAATAAATTTCTCTAGGATGTGAAGATTGGAAGAACAATGAAGGAAGTGAAACAAGAAGACCCCTGCGTTTTTGGATGCAGCAGTTGCAATTTCCGATACCAAAGATATGTTGAATGGTCTTTGGTAAAGACTCTTCGAAATTATCATTCTAGTCAAATTGTGTCAAAATAAATATTTATGTTTAATTATTTTTGATATGTCTTTGTATTAAATATTAATAGAAATAATAATAGAAATAGAAATAATAATAATAATAGAAATAGTTTGAAAATAATAAAAACATTATTAATAATAAAAACATTAATAATAGAACATGTGACAATGCAATATCAATGCATTTTGAATGCAATTTAAACAAAGACATGCTATAATTTGATTGGTTAATAGACACAAGTCGAAGGTATAAAACCCTGTACCATTTCATTTTAATCATTATTCACGATGACCAAGAAAATTTCAAGCACTGAAAAACCAAAAGATGAACTTGTACAACCTGTTCACAACTTTGTTTCACAACTACAAAATGTATTTTTTAAAAAAAGAAATCGATATGAAATTGGTTGCACCGGTCAAGCTAATTCCAACTAAATTTAAATTCTTATCCGGCACACTTTCAATGATAGATGTTAAAACTGTTGAGGTTTTAAAAGTAAATTATTAAATTATATAGTTCAGATTTAAAGGAAAACCGAAATTGAATCGCGGTCAAGCAGAGAAGCAATGGCAAAGAATGATATGGTAAAAACAGAACTATAAAAGGGTAAAATTAGACACGAAATGGGAAAATGCGCAAATTTGAGGAAGTAGAAATTGAAGCTGGAAAACGGGAGAGGGGTAGATTAGGGGATGGTGAAAAAGACAGTGAGCAAGAAATTGTTAGAAAATATTTAGAAAGCGTCGTAAAACCGACAAATGAGAAAAAACGTAAAATATTAATTAATTAATTGGCTAATGGGAAACCTGAGCTAATGGGAAGCCCGAGCCAATGGAAAACCGGAGCACGGCAATTTGGAAGGATAAACAAATTGGGAATTCAGAAAGCAATTATCCAAACAGCCGGATAAACGAGGGTTAACAAAAGAAGGGGAATTAAGAAGAGGGTCAACAGAAATAGCTAATTAGGGAATGATAAATAAGGAAGTCAAAACCAATTAGGTCAAAAATAGGGCAATTACAACGATTATGGGAATATATAAGGAAACTCAAAATTCACATAATCAGCGATAGCCATAGGTAGGGAAGAAGAAAATGACATTAGGAGTTAAAGAAATAGAATAAAAAAAGAAAAAGAATTATAGGAAAAACTGAAGAGTTAGACAAGGAGTGTCAAAAGAGTCTAGATCAGAGAGCGGAAATAAATCAAAAGGTGAAACTTAATTTTTTAATCGTACAAAGTTGAGACCTTCCAGAACGGAGTCCGATCTGAAATTGTGTGAGAATTGTGGTTGACCAACTGTGTAATTAATTGTGAGAGTTGTAAATTTTTATAAAACAAATATACGTTGGGAGTTTGTGTTTATTGATTTTGGAACACGTGGAGTCAGAGTAACCAACGGTTGATTTTGATATCCCAACACATTCTTTATATTGATTTAGTTTATTCTCATCCTTGACTTTCTCGATTACTGAACAAATTTTATCAGAGAACAACGGATCGGTCATTGGATAATTTGAAGTATCTAGGAGCCCATCGGCAATCATTTTTGGATACAGTTGTAAGCGTAAATCCACATTTATACACTCAAAGAAGAAGGAATCTGTATCACCAGCTACTATATTAATTTGACAATTGAATTCTTCTCTATAACTCTGTAGTTCTTTACATTGAAACTGGCACATGCGAAGTTTGGATAAATCAATTATGGTTTGTCAATATACATTGGTCTATTCAAACACACAATTTCCTTATCGAGTATAACAGCAATGAGATTAATCACATAATTGGTCTTTGGTTCGTGTATTAATAACAACTTTTTAACTTTACTACCAAGTGGATAACAAAGCTCAGGAGCTATAAGTAAATCATCTAGTTTATCTTGTATACTATCAGGAATGACGATGTCAACCTTCAAAACATATCCACGATCTCCATCAAACTCATCTCCATTCACACATCTTTTAATAATACTATCCATTTCACTCTGATCTTCTAACCATCTGAACTCACCAACAGGACGTTTTTGTGACAGAGCCCATCCATATAAATTATTAACATCTACGTATGATACTTGTGTTGATTCATCAGCTTCAACATGGTGTTTGTTGATAAATGTCATTCCACCACGAATACCAGCTTCAAATAAACGGTAAAGCTCTGGATCTTAAATAAGTTCTATCGGTTCAGGTAACTGTTTAATAGCTGATGCCCAACTTAATCCGGGTATGGAAACAAACGACAGCCTCACGTCCATCTTTGTCAAATGTTTTTTCTCTGAAAGCTTCAAAAAACATCGGCCAACAGAAAAACAACCAACTTGAGATATACTAGCATGTAATCTAGCAGTGTCTCACAGTTGTATTGTTGCCAGATTCGATTTGCATGTATGTAATCTTCTTGACTAATTCCCTCCCAAATTGGAGGTAATTCTGTTATTGACTGTAAAACATCCATTAATGTCATATCATAAGGGAAAACCGTTTTACAAGTCATCATCTTAGAAAACATCTAATGTCAGTGGAAGACATGGCAAGTTTTTTGATTAATTTGCCAAGCTGCTTTTTAAAAATTGTAAAGAATCAATGAATCTCATTCTTCTGCCTTTCAATGTCGCTGTAAGTGTGAGAAACCTTTCTGTTGATTGAGGAATAACATTTAAATTCCAATCTGGTACAACAGGTAAAGACGGATTGATTCTTCTAACCAATATTGACCAGTAAAATGGTCACGATTTCGAACAGGTTTAATGATAATCTTTTTACAAAGGTAGCAATGAGTTTGGTTTGTAAATTCTTCCTGCTGTTCCCAAGTGAGTTTCATCATTTCCTTTGATCCATTAATTTTATACCACGGATAAACTATGTCTGTAGCTATATCATCCAATGATTGCATAAACTGAATGATACTCAATAAATTGATACTCAAGAAAATGATGTAGAAATTGAAGGAGAAAATGATGGAGAAATTGGTGAAATTGATGGAGAAAATGATGAACATACCAATTGTATATAAAAAAATTGTATATAAAAAAAAAATTATTGTAAAAATGTCTCAAATTATTGAAAGTGTTCTAAATGGACTACTCACAGCGAATATAGTCGACAGTCTCAATTTCCTGGTCAATCGGACCGAACAAATTATTGAAGGCAACCATATTGACTACCAGAACATGCTTGATATGGATTGTCTTGAATCAAAGAAGATTTATTTTAACAATATATTTCAATGTCTCTGCGATGAAGACATGAAATGGACAAGAATTATTAAAGGGTTCACCTACATGGAGATATTCATTGCGAAAAGCCAACATGACTCAGAACATTATTATCAGTGGTCTTTAGAAGTAAATTATTATTATTCATTATTATTATTATTTTTCAGATAATTAAATCCAAGTTTAGTCCATGGATAGAAGCTAATGGCGGGTGGGATACACTCAACCAACTCACCCGCAATACTAAAGAAACTGATGAAATCAAAAGAAAAATGAAAAACTATATTAAACTCACAACAGGAGTATATATATACTATATATCATGTATATATATATACTATATATCATGTAGTTGATAATATTAGGAAATGTGGAGATGACGATTGTGAATATGTTAATAAATGTTAAATTTTAAATTTTATTTTTATACATAAGAAAAATAACAAAAATTAATATTTATTTAAATATTTAAAAATCATATACAATAAAACTACTCCTGTTGTGAGTTTAATATAGTTTTTCATTTTTCTTTTGATTTCATCAGTTTCTTTAGTATTGCGGGTGAGTTGGTTGAGTGTATCCCACCCGCCATTAGCTTCTATCCATGGACTAAACTTGGATTTAATTATCTGAAAAATAATAATAATAATGAATAATAATAATTTACTTCTAAAGACCACTGATAATAATGTTCTGAGTCATGTTGGCTTTTCGCAATGAATATCTCCATGTAGGTGAACCCTTTAATAATTCTTGTCCATTTCATGTCTTCATCGCAGAGACATTGAAATATATTGTTAAAATAAATCTTCTTTGATTCAAGACAATCCATATCAAGCATGTTCTGGTAGTCAATATGGTTGCCTTCAATAATTTGTTCGGTCCGATTGACCAGGAAATTGAGACTGTCGACTATATTCGCTGTGAGTAGTCCATTTAGAACACTTTCAATAATTTGAGACATTTTTACAATAATTTTTAATATACTGTTTCATTTATACTAATAATGTTTATGATTCTGATTGGTTGATAGACTATAAATGTAAAACATAATAGATTTGATTTGATACAACATGAATACTATATGTCTATTGGTAATTAGTATAATGAGTGTGTGTTCACACAAAACAACAATAACGGTGGAGTCTTTTAATAAATCAGTATGTGTTTGTCCAAATACCGCCAAGTTGATGGATATTTTATATATTATTGACAAACCAAAATGGGCAAAGCATCCAGGAAAAAGAGTACCCGAAAGATTGGAGAATTTAGAAAACAGCTATGAAGTATCATTTGAATATATACAAATATAAAATTTAAATTACTTGATCATATTGATGATTTCAATAAATCACTTGTTGAAAATAAAAGGAATATAAAAATTATTGATAAGAAACATGATCATTTGTTAAGAAAGATTAATTTAATAATATTCGAAATTCGAACAATAAAAGAATCGATAGAAAATTTGAAAAACAATTCAACGTTACCAATTTCAAACAAGATGGCAGCAAATATGAGTACATCAATATTTAGATTGTCATTGTTAATTTTAAATTATTTTATTGTTTAATAAATGTTTTGATTTGTCTTTAAATTACCTTTTGTTTGATATATTATTATTATAATTATTATAAATATTATTATAAATATTATTATTATTATTATTATTATTATTATTATTATTATTATTATTATTATTATTATTATTATAATTATTATTATTATTGGCATAAATATTATTAATTTTATTACTCACATAAAGACATGTCACGTGTAATTTAAAAAAGATGTCCTTATGTGAGTAACATAGATGTTATTCACTTAGTAACAATGACTCATCGATGAGTTATATTTAGATAACAAAGCATCAATTATATTTTCTATCCAATTGGTATTCTGATTGGATAGATGTTACATATATTCGATGCTTTGTAATTCATTTTTCATTTGATCGAGAGGTAATTATTATTTTTATAAAATATTTATGATTTAAATTTTTTATGATTTAATTTTTTAATTTTTTTATGAAACCAATTTTTATGAAACCAATTTATTAAATCAATTTATGAAATATGAAACCAATTTTTATGAAGAAATGTGTATGTTATTATTATTATTATTATTATTATTATTATTATTATTATTATTATTATTATTATTATTATTATTATTATTATAATTATTATTCTGTAAAAGCATATTATCGGATACAATAATTTTTGGTTGGCCAAAAAAAAGTCATTGTTCTAAAAAATGAATGATGAGTCATTGTCTTTGTTCTAAAAAGGATGAGTCATACAGGGGGTAGTGCAAAAAAGTACCATCCCACCTTTAAACGATGAGACATTGTCTTTGTTTAAATGGCTCCGTTAAAAAGGGGAAAGGATGAGTCATCGATGAGTAACATGCCCTTGAATGACCACGATGAGTCATCGGATCCAAAATGTTACTAAAATAGATGTCTTTTTTACTTAAAATAGAATGACCTTGATGAGTCATCGATGAGGCATAACGATGAGGCATACTGATTAGTAATTATTATTATCGTGTCATTGATTACAATATTGTAATGAGATTGAGTCGATACATATTATTCGTTTACTTCCTTCAGCCGAACTCGATTTGAGAGAGTAAACCCTTAGTGTGTTGTATTATAGATATTTGGATGAGGAAATTTAAGTATGTAATTTTACAGCAAAAAGGTCTATTAATTAAAATTTGTCTTATTTCCTTATTTGTCTTATTTTTTTGGTCGTTTGGTGGCCATGATGGATTTCACCATTTTGATGGGTTGTTCTAGGTTTTTATTCAAATTTTGGCACAATTCTGTCTTTAAATTACTTTTCACCACGATTTTAGGGAAATTTGTTTAATTTCCTTTTTTATTTCTACTTTTGGCCTTAATTCGACTTTCTTTATTGTTGGTATGTGTTTTTGGTTGTATCAGAGAAGGTTTCGTACAATACTTCTTGTTCGTGTTTTAATTTATTTTGTATTTGGATGTTTTTTTTTGTGTAAAGTACTTTATATTATACTTGTTTATTTGGTGTTTATTATGTTTTATTTTGCTCTACTTGATACTGGGTATGCTTGTTATGTATCGACACATTCCGTCACAATCTTAACTTTGGGTCTAAAAATCAGATTTAGCCCAACACAATTAAATGATAACTTAATAGATAATTTAATAGAAATGAAAAAAAAATCGGCTATAAGATAGCCATTGTCTTCAAAGTATCAATATTCAATTGCGATTTATCTACTATCCCCATATTATTTATAATTTAAAAAGTTCTTTCTGTAGCGAATTCGTGCTCGGCAAACTGATTGCAAATTCCAACATTTTTATTACCACAAGAAATATGATTTTCGCTGAAATTTTAAAAATAATGTTGGTCTTCAATGTTGTCAATATAAAGCCCTGAAAATAATTCGATCTGTATGTGAAAATATAACATATTCAAAATTTATATTGATAATATACGAATCTCTAATTCTTGGATATTTTCCGTGACATACCTTTGTTTAGGACAGAGTTAGAATCTTATACAGTCCCGCAGGATCAGGGTCGAATAGTCACGCTGATTATATTATAAAATTTATTTTATTTTATGAGTTGTTATCCTGTGAAACCGGATGTAATAGTAATATTAAACTTGCATTTTCCGACGATTTTTGTACTTACTAATTTTAGTAACGATTTTGTATAAAACTGTATAAAATGATGCTGCACTCATATAGCTTATTGATTTAATTAATAATATAAAACCAATTTAATTTTAATCGCCATTCGTACATCTTTTTCACTATATTTTTCGATAGCATCACTATCATCATCAGGTTACCTACATTCACTAGGGATGAATCAACTATACAATATTGATAATTTATAAACAATTTATAAAATCTATAAATTTTTAAATTATAAATAACAGTTTTAAATAAATTTTATAAATTGTTTATAAATTAGCAATATTTTATTAAATTTCGAAATGGTATACATTGCTTCACAGGAATATTTTCTATTAACTCTATTTATTATAATTGTTGGGCTAAAACTAAGTTTGAGACTTTGTTTTTTATATTTTGTTTATCTGCATTGGTAAATACAACAATGTAAACCAGGAATAAGTTAAATCAAACTCGAAAATAAAACATCAAGACTTATTTATTTAAATTAAAAATATATAAATTAAAAAAATTTTTTTTTAAATGTAAATTATAAAATAAAATATAAAAAATAATATAGGAAATATCTAAAATTATAAGAACTTCAAATTTAGGAGGTATTTCATTTATTATAGTTTGGTTCATTTAAATAAAATGTTTGCTATTTTTTTCATTTATATTAATTAATTTATGATGTATTGGTAATAAATTTAATTGATCCTAACAACTTAGAAATAAATTGACTTTTATGGAACTTTATGTCATTAGTTACCTCAGTAATTGCCGGGGTTTATTTCCTTACGAGTATTCGTTTGAAAATTTTAAAATTTTAAATACAGTATTGTTCGAGCTGTCACACAAGTTAGGGTTGCGTTTTGTTGGGGAGTTGAGGGTAGGTACGCTCTAGGGTTAAGGGCTTTGACCTTTTGGTTAAAAACGAATGGTTATTGTGACATTATTTTTATTAAAACATGGATGTCCTTTTCAGGTAATTAATATAAATTTGATAAAACAAATAATTGACAAATTAAAACAAAATCTCAATGATTTGATAGGAATAATTTCATTGCCAAAATAAAATTCCACCAAATTAATATTAATTATAAACTATTGGTTGAATAATAAATGTATAAATATAATTGAAGTATTTTATCATAATTATTGAGACAGCTTTGTAATTAGTTAACAAATTTAGATTATTATTATTAAATTAGAAATTTAATTATAATTACTTCATATTAATAGTATAAAACATTTATTTTCGGTAGTTAATAATTCCACTTATGCTCTATATAAGCTAATCTGATTGATGGTAATTTCAGTTAATAAAATTATTTCAGTTGTTTCAATGAGCACAAATAAATTATTCAATTGTCAAACGAAAGATTACATTTTTGTCAATTCTAATAAGTCTGTTGAAATAGGGAAATATGACCCGATTCATGATTCTTCAAATGTTTTCATTACGTATTTTTACAATGAACAAAGCCCAAATTGGATGAATTGCAAAATAAAGCATTTGACCTCTCAAATGTATTTCTGTAAATCTAGATTCAACCGAGGACTTAGTTTGACTAGTGATAAATCTGACATTAAAAGCTTGAATGATCCCAGATGTTTCATTTGGGTTGGGGAAAATGGCCAATTCTGTCTATGTCAATCAGATGATGCAAGCTTGGTAAGTAATAAATTGGTAAAATGAAATGTAAAGCTAAATGAAATATTTTAGGAAGGTCACTTCAAATTAATTTGTGAGGCAAACAGTAAACTTGTTACAAAAATATATGAAGGAAATCTTGATGTTATAAAGAATGTTTGGATGTCAGATCGGAAAAAATTTCAATATTTTTGGAGAATTTGGCCTCTATGAAAATGAAATTTCACAGATTGTTAAAAATATATTATTTACTGTTTCTCATTATTCCTATTGTTTTCCAAATTTTCACATGAACTAATTTTACTGAAATATTAAAAAATCGAATTAATAATAACCATCATCATAATATTAATAATAATAATAATAATAATAATAATAATAATAATAATAATAATAATAATAATAATAATAATAATAATAATAATAATAATAATAATAATAATAATAATAATAATAATAATAATAATAATAATAATAATAATAATAATAATAATAATAATAATTATAATAATAATAATATCGAAATTAAAAAAAAATTGATCATTTGAATTCATGCTTTATTATTTAAAATTGGACAGAGTGTATAATACATTTTAAAATAATTTTTAAATAATCTTATAAATAAAATTAAGAATTAACATTTAATTCACAAAATATTACAAAATAATATTTAATAACAATTATTAAATTGATTGATAGATTGTAAAATTTGGTATGACTTTTGTTCATAAATTGATAATTGATCTAAATTAATAAAATATTCAATATTTTATTTTAGTTTACCTGATCTCATTATATTATATTAGTAATAAGTTATTACTAATAGCCAGGCGCGTACGCAGGATGAATCCATGGGGGGGGTTTCAGAAAACATATTTTGTATATGTATTTTTATTTTTTCACGCAATAGCTAGCACTATTTACCAAATTATGTTCAAATTATATTTCACTTTATTTCAATATAAAAACAATTACCTATAGGTATATTTTTCTCTCAACTTTTTTATAGAAAATTGTAAAAACTAAATAAAAATTTATTAAGAAATATTAATAATAATTATACATTATAAGAAAAATTAATATAAAAGTTTTATTAGAAAAAAAGTAATATACTATATACATATTAAAAGTTATATAAGAAAAATTAATAAAAAATTAATAAAAAATTAAGCAAGAAAAATTAAGAGAAAATTATACATATGATGAATATCTTTGTATAAGAAAACTCAATACATATATTAAAAATTATGTATTGTTTTCTTATAAAATAGAATAAAAATTGCATATTCAGCAAAAGGACTATTTTCTGAAAAAAATAAAAAGCGATATAAATTAAGACTGAAGTTCAAAGACTTTTCTATTCATAATTACCTAATCCAAGCGAATTTCTAATTTACGTGAACTTTTTGCTAGTTCATCTAGAACTGCATCTGTAGAAATCGCGACATTACGATGAATATTAAGTAACGCTAATCCATTTAACCTATCTTCACTCATTGTGTTGCGTAAATACGTTTTAAGTCGTCTCAATGTTGAAAAAGATCGTTCACTGCTTGATGTTGTAACTGGTAGTGTAGCAAATATTTTAAGTAATTTTCGAACAGTTGGGAAAATTGAATCGTCGAATGCTAAAAATGCATTATGAGCATTTTTTGGTGTATTCGAAGAATTTAAAACATGGCGCCACCATAGCTTCAGCTCACCAATGCCCTCAACTATGCTACAGTTTGTAATACTATTATATTTTTCTAAAAGGATTTTTGCAGAATTTTCGTGCTCTGATGAAAAGTTTTGTTCATTTGGCAAAAGACACATAAAACTTTGCAATATATTTTTATGTTTCAGAAACCGATCGTGAATTTGCATCTTTGTAGAATCCATAAAAAAGATGAATGAAGATGGCAATACGATGATACTCTTCAGGATTTCCAACTGCAATGTTGCAGCAATGAACTTGTCTTCCGGTTAGACGAGGAATTCGTATTTCTACATTAAGTTCGTCACATATTTTCTTGACGTCACTGAAAATGGTATTAAATTGCTTTTCTATTTTGCGTCGTGTTTCATCTAGCACCTCTTCAACACTTTCTGCCAGTCCCATTGCAGCGGCCAGATCAAGATTTATTGTTTGTAGTAATCGACTTAGCGGTAGGGTTATAGCAAAAACCTTGGCAAGAACATGAAGCGATACTTGAAATTCTGTACTCCTAATAACAGATAGAAGCTGAATTGCTGAAGAAGAAGTTGTTTTGTCATCCCATTCAGAAATAATTTCCATTGCAGAAATTACAGCTTTTTGAAGCTCCATAAATACTAGGAGAGACTCGTGGCGTTGAATCCATCGTGCGGGACATATTTGTTTTAGTCGCGTTGCTGTTGATTTAGATTCCATTTGGTCTATACAATTTTTTAGCACGGCTTGGCGCTTTGGGGTGTTAAAAAAATTGTACACACTTCCGAGTGATCCTATACAATTTCGTATAAATGAAATTTCACAAGCATCAGAAATAGCGAGGTTTAAACTATGAGATGCACAGTGTACATATAAAGCTAGCTTATTTTCATCACTAACATATTTTTGTGCCCCATGAAATTGTCCACTCATTGCTGAAGCTCCATCATAACCCTGTCCAATCATGATTTTTGAATCTATTTCTAGATTACGCATAGTCTGCATTAAAACATTTGCAAGACCCTTACCAGTCACATCAGTAACAGGTACAAACTGTAAAAAATCTTCTCTGATGTTATTCGAATCAGAATCTACATAACGAAAGCATAATGAAAATTGTTCAATACCAGCTATATCACTAGTTTCGTCAACCAAAATCGAAAATGATTTCGCACTATTTATTTTAGCAACAATTGAAGGAACAACTATTATGTTGCATGCACTTATAATTTCGTTTTGAATTCTTGGACTCAAATAAGTTGCATTTTTTCCTGAGACCTCTAGATGATTTTTAAGTATTTCATCTCCACAATGGACTCTAAAACGTAAAAGTGCTCGAAAATTTCCATCATTTTCTTCTGGATTATCAAGTGTTAAAGTGCCAGAGTCTCTATGTCCTCTTAAAGGCAAACCTTGACGACCGCAAAAAAGTATAGTCTCTATTATTAGAGTTAATCTACTCCGATTTTCTATTATTTGTTTTTTTAGACCGGAGTTCAATGCCAACACTACAGGTTCCATTCTATGCTCGGAAATTGCTTTAAGATTTTGTGCGTGAAGAACGGCTGTTTTATGGTACTCAGTTTCTTGATGTTTGTTGAAATTTTCTATAGCATCTTTCCAGTTTGAGAAAGCAGTTTTGGCAAGTTTTCCTAGCGGTTGATGTCCGACACCACCATAATTCGCAGAAAATAATACACAATACTTACAGAAAGCACCATCCAAAGGTTTTGAGTATACTAACCATTTCCACCTGCTAAACCAGCTGTATTGAAACTTTAAATTACGTTTTCCACTAACTGGGAATACAAATTTGTCGTCCGGATACCAAACGTTTTTCAACAAAAATAATCTTTTTTCATCGTCGTATTGGTCTTTTCCAATAAAATTACTAATTTCATTAATAATTACATTTGAATCTGATCTTGATGGAGACTCACATTCACATCCACTTACTGAAGCTGCAGCACTATCATTTTCACTAGAAACAGGAGCAACCTGATCAGCTGTTCTTTCTAAATCACTTGTTTTAGATTTTTCAACAAAATAATTTGTTAAAGTAGAAATTTTTAATTTTCTTTTCTCGTTATTCATCTTCACAAAATATTATTTAGAATTAACAAATTTTAAAATTAACATTAAACAGAAATTAGACTTTCTCAACAGAAAACAAATTTTAAAATGAACAGTAAGAACAAAAATTAGATTTTCAAGTTCAAGAGAAAACAAAAAACAAAGTAAATTGAACAAAGCAACACTACTCGTGTGAATTTTTTTTAAAAAATTTCGCCGAATTTTTTTTAAAAAAGTACACGTTTGAAAATTTAAAAACGCGACTGTTTGGGTCCTGCAATTATTATTATTAGTAATAGAAAGTACATTATTACTATTTTATTTATCTACTTTATTTTTTTATTTATTTATTACTATTTTATATATCGGCATTCGGAATATTTCTTATATTGTTTCAAGTTTATATATTTATTAATTATAGTTTTTTATATTGTTGTTGGAATCATGGGGGGGGGGGTTAAACCCTCAATAACCCCCCCCCCCCCCCCCCCTGCGTACGCGCATGCTAATAGCACGTTCAAAATTACGGTAAATCGAATAATGATAATAATGATAATAATTATAATCATAACAAAATAATAATAATAATAATAATAATAATAATAATAATAATAATAATAATAATAATAATAATAATAATAATAATAATAATAATAATAATAATAATAATAATAATAATAATAATAATAATAATAATAAGCAGTGGCGTAAATAGTGGACACAGGACCCTGCGTTGCCGGGGCCCAAAATTATCACTAAAAATATTTACAATCATTTTCTGAAACTTTTGCCTACAAACATAAAACTATCATTGAATAGCGTCTGCCGTGAATAACTATGTATTAAACTTTAACCGAAAAATTTAAGTGGAAATATTTTACATTGCGCGGGGGGCCCAAATTTTGAAGTTCCGCCATTGATAATAAGCTATATACATTGTTAGGGTTTACCGGGGATTGGTCCGGGCTAGTTCTTGAAGTCGTAAGCCACTCAGGGTTGTTGTCGCTGATTGGTTATCAAATGTACAGTAATACCCCGCACTTACGTACACTTTGGGACCGGAGCGTGTACGTAAAACAAAAATGTACGTAAAATGAATCTACTGCTTTTATTGATGAATAATATGTTTGAAATAAACTAAAACAATAAACATATAAATAAAAAGAAAAAGAAAAAGAGGGATATTATGCATGTAGTTTTATACTTTTATTTTAGTGTACGTAAAACGGGGTATTACTGTATATCATTTTATCGATTCAGGTGTGGTAATAGGTTTAAGGTGGCCACATTCATTAAATGGTTATTATTTTTAGTCTATCAACCTATATAAGTAGGGCAAAGGTCGGTGGGTCGCTACTTACGGTTAGGTTTATACAGCTTGGTAGTTATCATGATAACAATAAAATATGTGAATATATAAAATTATATTAACATGAATGTTAATAATAAAGACTATTAAGTTTGATAGCCACATCAATAAATAATAAAAAATAATAAAATTTTACTAGACATGTTATCCTGTGAAATTGTTGGTCTATATTTAAATTTATTCAATGGCAATCAGGGATGAAACTAAGTTTTTGAAGTCCCTTTTGAAAATTTGGGAAGGGATTCCCCTGATATTCTGGTTACTAAGATATTAAGATATTCGGATTCTGTTTTGAATTACAATTAAAAACTCATTTATAGTTTAGTTATTTAGAAGTAAACGGCTACATTATCGAGTCATTGCTTACAATATTGTAATGAGATTGAGTCGATGCATATTATTCGTTTACTTCCTTCAGCCGACTTGAGAGAGTAAACCCTTAGTGTGTTGTATTATAGATATTTGGATGAAGAAATTTAAGTATGTAATTTTACAGCAAAAAGGTCTATTAATTAAAATTTGTCTTATTTCCTTGCCGAACTCGACTCGGTACGATAGACCCTAGTGTTATGTAGCGGTCTACATTACAGCAAAACGAGTTGTAACGTCGAACCTATTACTTAATTTGATTTTAGTCGACATAGCCGTATGGCTATGCTAGCCACCACAGAAGAAAATTAACCAACGAACTCCCCGGAACAAAACCACGAAGTCGGTAGGACTTCCGGTGAATAATGATCCGTAGATTAAATTAAAAGTATGTGTGCGTGCACTGATGTAGTAAAACAAATTCGAATTTTTTTAATTTTAATAAATTCGATTCTTAATTTTTATCATTTTTGATGGCGATTTTGTGCAATAATATTTGCTTTTATTTTTTAAATTTTATTTTTGAATTATTTTTTATTAAATTTGCCTCCATGATGGCCATAAGCTTTTCCAGAACATTCCATACTATTTTAGTCTGATTCTTATTTTAATTGCTTCTTTATAAATTCTTTTTATGATTTTTTGTTATTTTAAAGCTTAAAAAAATATTTTTATAAATTTCATTTGGTCGTTTGGCGGCCATGATGGATTTCACCATTTTGATGGGTTGTTCTGGGTAGTAGATGGATTGGGCACCGCTAGACCATCCTACCCCACCTTTATAAAAATTAAGAAAAAAATTTTCAAGGCCAAATTTTAAACAAAGACCATGACTCATCCGATGACCCATCAAGTTAAAAAATTTTCAATGTCATTTAAACAAAGATCATGACTCGTCAAGGTCATTCTCAAGATCGTATGACTCATCCAAGGTCATTTTCAATGTCGTATGACTCATCCGATGACTCATCAAGGTCATATTGTTATTTTCAAAATATTATTATTTTATTATATTTACAGAGTTCTCGCCAACTCACATTATTGACCGATGGCTCATTTGTAAGCCCAATGCAAGACCTTTCGAATGAGCTATATATATTTTTCACATTATTATTTCTAAAGATATTATTATTATTATTAATATTATTATTATTATTATTATTATTATTATTATTATTATTATTATTATTATATTATTATTATTATTATTATAATTATTAAGTTTTGAAAACATAAAAACATATAAAAAACTATTACAAAGTTTTATAACACTTTATACAAGTTTTTGAGATCACATAATATTTTATACAAGTTTTTATCATTGGTCTTCTTCATCCCATGAGCTCTCGTTGAAACTGCGACTTGGAGCTGGTCCGAATTCATCATCATCATAATCGCTAATGTCAAAATGCAAAACTGGACTAACATATGAGCGATATTTCGAACAACATTATTTTACGATATTTATGTTCTAAACTGCAATTTCTTAGGTCATTTTTTTTATAAACACATGTAAATTTTTGGCTATACACACGGGAATTCCAGGGTCGTATTTATTTCATATTTTCTAAAATATCAGTTGTCCAATAACCACGCGCGCGACTGCATCGTTTTTGAATTGTTTCACTTCGTTCTTCGGACATTTCGTGTTTTTCAAACTGTTTTTTTGTTTGTGTGTGTGTGTGTGCACTTTGAACTATCTCATTTTTAACTGTTAAAAATATATTTTATTGATTTATAAAATGGGTTCATCGAGCGGGTTCATTATTTATAGCCTCACAGTTGACTAATTTTATGATGGAACTCTTATTTAATATCCTAAGGGATGATATCTACACAGTGGCTCTTATTTTTTTTATATAATAACAATAATTAATAATTAGTGAATACAAACTCGGAAAATTAAAAAAAATATATTTACGTTATATTTTGATTATATACTATTAATTAATGATTTAAAAAAAATAGTTTTTTTTTTGACCGAAAACATGAAAAAAAATCGCCCGGCGAGTGGTTACTGCCTAAAAGACTATAACATTTAGGGCGTAAGAAAACCCATTCTGAATATCCTAATCCCTTTCTCTCATCTTTAAACTTCCCGATGACTGAGACAAGGTTGCTATTATATAAGGGGTGTGTTGGATCATAGTTAGATGTGTCCAATAAATTATCTGAGATCATCTGAGGCAATAATATATCTAATTTGAGATTTTTAATCTCTAGAAAAAAACTGTCAGTATCACCGACTATAATATTTATTATACAATTAAATTGGCGTCTGTATTTCTCCAAATCAATATATTGGAGCTGGTACATCCGCAGTTTAGACAGATCTAGTACTGTTTGACTTATGTAACTAGGTCTGCTAAACATATAGAGTCCTTCTTTAAATGAGTGGCTATCAGATAACCATCAATTCTTATTGATTTTCTGAAAGTCGGTTTTGAGGTATATACTATCATCTTTTCAAATGAATTACATAACCTCAAATTCATTTCTCTACCGTACATGCTATTATTATACAATTTAAACAAGTCCCTATATATTTCGCTAGTAAACTGAGATCGTAAAGTTTTGTTGGTGTCTTTATACGATTTAAATATTGGTTCTTGCTTAAATTTAATACATCTATGAATATTTACAACAATCCACCTAATTCTATGTATAATTTGAGATGCCTCCAATGAAGAACATAGTTCCTCTTTGGCCAATGCGTAAGCATAAGCTTCTCGACTTTTGAATTAGGTGGGCACAACCTTTCGTGCGCAAGCGGAAACTCATTCAAGACATCATGCACATATTCCGGAATATCGATATCAACCTCCATAGTGTACCAAAATGGAAGAATTTCAATATCCGTGTTCATACATTCAAGTAAAACATCATTCAGATTATCATTCACCCAAGAAAAATCACCATGCTGAAAAATTTGGCTAAGAGCCCAACCATACAGATTATTTATAACTATATACAATGATTCTGTATTATCTGAAGTAGCAGTGTAATGTTTGTTAACAAATGTTAACCCACTTCGTATACATCCCTCATAGAAATTGTACATTTCCTTATACTGCAAAAGTTCTATAGGTTCCGTTAATGTCATAAGCGCTGAGGCCCATGACATACCGGGAATCCCGTAAAAATTAAGTAGATCCAGACCATTGTAAGCAATTGCCTTTCCATGGAATAGCTGAAAATAGTCTGCAAGGAGGTATACGTCTAATTTGAGATAACTTAACATATAATCTAACAATTTATTACAGTTATGCTGTCTCCAAATTAGTTGAGCCTTAGTGTACTCATCTTCCGTAACATCAGACCAAATAGGGGGTAATTCAGAAGTAGACTCAAGCACATCCAAAGAAGTAGAAAAATTATACGGAAATATACCTTTCGAATGAATTATTAACCCCTGATAGACAGACGAAATTAAAGGAAAAAGTTTTCACAGCTTTAGCTTAAGAACAATTAACAAATTGCATGCTGTCAATAAAACGAATAGGCAATTTGTTAATATAAGCAATTAAAAAAATAAATTTCTCAGTTGAGGTAGGTATAATATTCAACTCCCAAGTGGGAAAATCACTGAGGCAATGTTTCAAAATATGGTGCAAATCTTAAATTATGAAAAACAACTGGTAATAATTTATTAATCGTACTAGAGATATTGCATTTCCTGCATGCAGCTCTTACATATCTATCTTTTTTGCACAAATAACAAATTGTACTAGCTCAAAAGCCACGCTCCTGAGCCAAAGACAAAGTATACATGCCTTTATTACCTTGGAGCTCATAATATGGCAGGACAATTGTGACAGCAATTTCCGCCACCTTCCTAAAAAATTCCAAAATACAATTCGGTCCAAAAAAATCAAAATAAAATTTATTGTGATTGTAATTATTTATAAGTAAAAGACCTGCTGATATGGGTAAATGAATTTGGTGATGTATGATATGTTCTGGTAAAACCGATTCAAAATCGGCATAAATCACAAAGGGAGGTGTAACTGTTTTTGAATAATCAATAAATAATAAATCTTTATTTTTGAGGAGTGTATAAAGTGTTGTGCGAGTCTGATTCTTACAGCATAGAGCAACATGCTGATCAAAAGCATTCTTATATCTGAACCCATTTAGGCAATGTGGGCACCAGTTACACCTTATTTGTATATTACAATTCTCATTTAAATGACAGTTCATTAACTTGTCTAAATCTGTAACGGCCGTATAATGATATTTATCTTTGTTACTGAGAAGTAATAAATAAATCGGCCTACCATCGATAACCTTAGAACAATGTATTATACTAAGATGAGGTTGGTGAGCTACATAATCGTCGAAAATATTTGAATCAGAACTGGCAGGATTATATGAAAGCACATTTATAGATAGTTAAATCCATCTTTAGATCCATCTTTAAATTTGCAGCAAAAATCTTGAAACTAACAATATATATTTAATCAAAGAATTTATAAATAACAAGTTTTAATTAATTCACAAAAACCGCAAATTCCTAATTATTAAAACAACAAGATATCTAACTCTCCCCTTCTTAAGGCTTTTTCCACTTCTTCAGCCACTCGATTCTTCTTTCTTTCGTTCCTTCTTGTAAATGTAGTTCGACTCGATGAGGTGATAGAAATCTGGCGATTTTATATGGGCCATCGTATTGCATACCATCCTTGTGCCTGTCTGCGGCTCTTTACGTACGAGTACCTCCTTCCCCACCTCGAAAACACGAGTGCCCCTCTTTGTCTTATCCATAGCTCTCATAGTGTCTGCGGCTTTACTCGAGTTAAATCTCGTGTCTTCGATTCTTTCGCTTCTTGATATCTCGGCTTGTTTCAGGTTAGAGTGTAGGTTTACACTCCGTCCATAAATTATCTCAAATAGTGATAAACCTGTAGCACTTTGTCGACTGCTATTTATAGTGAACTCTATTCTGGGTAGAAGTTCGTGCCAGTTTCTCTCTTCACATCCACCTGCCAATGTTGCTGTAATAAGATCTCTTATCGTTCGTATGGCTCTTTCGGCTAAACCATTTGATTGGTGCTGATAAGGTGAACTGAATTCCTGTTTGATTCCAAGTTTCTGTAGCTTCTGTCTTAGGAAATTCCCTTCGAAATTTCGGCCTCTATCTGTTAAAATACTCTTCGGTTTTCCAAATCGATAGATCCAACTATTAAGTATTGTTTTGAAAATGGTCCCTTCGTCTTGCTTTGTGATTGCAGTTAAAGAAATCAGTTTGCTAAAACGGTCCACCATTACTACAATATATTTTTCTGGCGTTTATTTCCATGTAAGCCACATCTATAACAATCTGTTCTAGGAATTCAGAGTTATATCTAGGAATAAATGTTTCCTTGGTTCTTGTCTGATCGATCTTTCTCTTAGCGCAGATCTCGCAACATTGTAAACAGAGTTGGATTGTTTCTTGCATTTTCGGCCAATAAAATATCTTTTCCATATAATGAAATAATTTCTTAACTCCAATGTGACATAGTTCTTCATGTAGCGTTGTTGTTAACAGGCCTGCAAATGTTTCTGGGACTAACATTAAGATATTTTGTTCTTTTCTACTGTTATTAATCCTCCATCAATTTGTGTATTTTTTACGTTAAAAGGAAAACGATTCTTTTTCTCCCGTGTACATCCATTTTCCAATATCTCTCGCAGCTCTCGAAACCGAATGTCCTTTTGTTGTTGTTCCCATACTTTTTCCATAGCTTCTGTTCTTTGGATAGTATATATATATATCTAATCTTTGATTTTCCTTCCTTAGCGTCTTCATGTCTTGTTTGACACTGGGTGCAAACCATACTTTTTAATCTTGATAGTCCATCTGCATTTGAGTGTTCTTCGCCTTTCCGATATTTTAGTTCAAAATCATATTCCGACAGGTTAGCTAACCATGTTTGGAATTGCGGACTGATTGGCGTTTTTGTAGTGTTCATGAAAACCAATGCTTTGTGGTCGGTGCGAATTATGAATTTTTTTCCGTACAGATATTATCTAAAATGCATGACGTATTCATGTACGGCGAGCAGTTCTTTCCTGGTTACACAGTATCCCTTTTCATGTGATGACATATGTCTCGAGCCATAAGCTATAACAGATTCTTCTCCATCTTCTGTAATTTGACTCAAAACTGCACCAATGGCTCCGAAACTAGCGTCTGTGTCTAAGATAAAAGTCCTATCTTCTCTTGGAAAATCAAAGATAGGTGCTTCGCACAACCGTCTCTTCAGAGTTTGGAAGCTCTCATTGCATTCTTTAGTCCAATTTATTTCTTTATCGCATCCAGATGTTGCAGCGTATAATGGTTCGGCGATTTTGGCATAGTCTTTGATGAATCTTCTATAGTAGTTCGTTAATCCGAGAAACGATCTCAATTGTTTTGAACATTTCGGTACTTCTGCTTTCTCGATCTCTTCCACTTTCTTCCTGTTTGTCTGGATACCCTTCTCGTTAATTGTGTGACCAAGGAAACACAATTCTGTTTTATTGAATTTGCATTTTTCTGGATTTATCTTCAGTCCTGCCACTTGAATTCTTCTGAATATTTCCCTTAATAGCTCATCGTGGTCTTTTTGACTTTTACCATATACCAAGATATCATCTAGATAAACTACTACTCCCTTGAATAGCATTCCTTCTAGCACTGTGTGCATCAGTCTCTGGAATGTCGCAGGAGCTGTTGCTAAGCCAAACGGTAGTCTATTGAAGCAAAATTATCCTTCTCTTGTACTGAATGCAGTTATTTCTTGAATTTCTGGAGCCAACTCCACTTGATAATACGCCTGACCTAAATCGATTGACGAAAATACTTTTGCATTCGCGAGACAGTCTAGTAAGAATTTGGTGTTAGGCATAGGAAATGACTCTTTTTCTGTTATGGAATTTAATCCACGATAATCTACACACATCCTGATAGATCCATCTTTCTTCCCTACTATAACTAACGGGGCATTCCAAGGACTCTTGCAACATCGAATAACATTTGCTTTCATTAACTCTTTTATCAGTTCTTCAATCCTTTTCTCCATGTGCATTGGTTGACGTCGAGGATGTTGCATTATTGGGCCTCCTGTTATCCGCATCTCATGTCGAACTAAGTTTGTAAATCCCAGATCGAATTTCGATGCCATAAACATTCCGCCGTATTCCCTGATCATTCCTTCAATATCTTTATTATTGTCACCTGCCATCGCCACTAGTGCTTTATTTATTCTTTCTTCATCAGTGTAAAATTTGTTTATCAATGACGTTTCTATATTATTGATTTTCACTAACTGTACTCCAAACTCTTTCATTGTATCAATGCCCCCTATGAATTCGGGTTTGATCTCTTTTACCACTACTACTGTGATTATTTTGGTCTTCTGATTCCATGTGGCCGGTATAGTCATGTATCCCATTGCTTCTTCACCTCCAGTTGAAAAAACTCCGCATAATAATATCATACTACGTTTAAGTTCTGGTTTGCCTATTTTCTCCCACAAACTCTTGCTCATGACTGTTACTGATGCTCCAGAATCCCATAACATCTCTGTTTCGGCATTATTCAACATTATTTTACTCCAATTTCTTCCATCTTTCGTCTGGCACATCTCTTCTTCTGCCTCGTCTCTTCGTCGTTCATTTCTTATTTCACAATTTATTGTCTTGACTCCACCGACGAAATGAAACCCATGGAGTCGCTGTTGTTTTTTCTGTCTTCTCTCAATATAGTATCATTTTTCAGGGACATTGTATCTATCTTCCATGTCGCTGTGAGCAGTTCTGAAATCCTGGCTGTTCTCGGTGTAATCTCTTCTTTCAGATTTTGAATCTTCTTCTTCTATGCACGCTATCCTTTGATATCGATGTGGAACCTCTTTCCGTAACGAAAAACAATCTCGGAAACCGTGACCTTCCTTGCCATATATCAGGCATTTATTTCCCAGTGGACACTCATACCTTCTGTGTCCCTTTTCGCCACAGCAAAAACAATCACCTACCGTTAATTTTGGGACCGACGTTTGTGGTAGTCCTCTACTTTCGTTGTACAGCCTCCTTGCTATATTCTTCATGGATATTGTTGGCAGCTTCCTCTCTGAGCTATTCGGGATTCTCGCATTTCTCAAGAATTGTTCTCTTGGTGATTGTTCTCGACGACCATGGTTATTTCCTTTATATTGTATTGGTACGCGTATAGGATGTTCGTCTCTTCTTGATCTGTGGTGACTAAACGGGTCTTCTGATTGTCTTCTTTGTGGTGATGTAGGCATGGGATTTTGGGTATTCTGTTGAATTCTCATCTGCCCTCCCTCAGTCACGCTAGCGTATGTTCTTTGACCGATTGCTTTAACAAATTCTGTTTTATGGTTTCCATTTTTGACACTTTCAAAAATTTTCGCCAATGATCTCGTTTCTTCAATTTTTGTTTCTGGTTTCGTCAATAGTATCTCCTTCAGTCTCGCATCGCGTGCTTTATTTGCGATGAGATCTTGAACAATATCTTCTTCTGATCGTCCTGAATTTACAACTTCAGCTAAAGCTTTTCTTAGCCGTATCTCAAAAGCTGCAAACCTTTCATCATCTTCCTGTTCCATAGCTGCCAATTCTCTGATTTTGTCAGTTATTGATTTTGTAATTGTGAACGTATTTAAGAACCACGCTTTGGCTTTGACATCTGTTGTTTCTGTTTCTCTGACGTTTCCCCACAATGTCTTTGCTTCTGCCACTAATAACACATCGAAAGTGCTTGTCAATCGCTGTCCATTTGTCAGCAACCATTCTTCTATATCTCTGATCCATTCTTCGGCTTCTTTTAAACCTCGTCCATCATATCGTCTGATGTTCAGTGTGAGCATGTCTTGGCATAATTTCGGTAGGCATTCCATTAGAGATTTTGTCGATTTCGAAATGGCGTTGATATTTTGATTTTCGGCGTGGTTGCCAGTTAAATCCATCTTTAGATTCATCTTTTAATTTGCAGCAAAAATCTTGAAACTAACAATATATATTTAATCAAAGAATTTATAAATAACAAATTTTAATTAATTCACAAAAACCGCAAATTCCTAATTATTAAAACAACAAGATATCTAACTTAGATAATTAAAAATGTTTAAAAATTCGTAATTTTTGGCGGCTCTTTAAGGATGATGATCTATTTCTTCTCTTTTCAAAAGTGCAAGAATGCTATATAAGATATATAGTATATAGTATATAGTATAGTATATTGCTATATAGTATATAAGAAACACTTATGGTCGTTGTTTTTTACATGAATAATTGCATGTTTAAATTTTAATGCAGATGAGGTTCTTAAATAACTATATCCGGATAATCTACTAAACGGGTGCGAATTTAGTTAAAATAAAATCTATTTCCAATATATTGATTACACGCCACCCGCTTCCTAAAAATGTGAATCGTTCGATCTTTTCATTTATTTTTGCTCACCCGCTCATTCAGAAAATTATCTGGAAAAACTTGTGCGTTATTTGAAAAATAATTATCCCGGATCTCCCCATCTTTTTCAAATTTTATTAAAACTGCGAACTGAATTTTTACATTCCCATCTTTTCTATTTCGCCTATTAGCCTTTCTTCAATTTTAGATGTGAGGGTTATTTTAATTAAGTTTTCGTTTCTTATATCGAATTTTAAGGTTTTTCGAGATCTGTTCAAATCGGATTCTGATAACTATAAAAAAAAAAAAAAAATCAAATTTTATTATAATAAACCATCAGGCCCATCGGGCATAAGGGGAGATATTCTCGACCCTTTGAAATCTAAAGCTTTTATCTGTTATCTGGCGAACGCTGAGCAGGTGCTCAAGCGTTAAACGGGAGGTCTGATTGGTTGCTGTTGAAGCTTCTTGAGACAAGCTCTAATATAATAAAGATATTTTGGGTATAAATAAGGTTATGCATGGACATACAGTATTATATATAGTATATACTATATAGTGTTTTTTTGGTAGTTCAGAAGAGTAGTGGGTAGACGAGGTGGGCGGTACAGGCTTGGAGGTAGTTTGGATGATGAGGTTTTCTTTGTACTAGTGTGTGAGTAAAGGGTTAGAAGGTTGGGAGTTGGTAGGAGATTGGAAGACATAGTGAAGGGGTTTGGGTCTGAAGGTTTTGGGTAAAGAGATTGGGGGAGAGTAGGGGTTGGAAGGTAGAGGTTGAAAGGTGGAGGTTGGACGGTAGAGGTTGGACGGTAGAGGTTGGATGGTAGAGGTTGGACGGTAGAGGTTTGACGGTAGAGGTTGGACGGTAGAGGTTGGACGGTAGAGGTTGGAAGGTAGAGGTTGGAAGGTAGAGGTTGGACGGTAGAGGTTGGAAGGTAGAGGTTGGAAGGTAGAGGTTGGAAGGTAGAGGTTGGAAGGTAGAGGTTGGAAGGTAGAGGTTGGAGGGCATGGAAAGGTAGAGGGTTGAGAGTAGGGTGTAGGGTGAAGGCTTTTTTAAGGCTATATAAAAATAAGGTATAGGCGGGTATAAGTTGGAAAGAAGAGGTTGAAGGGTAGGTGAAAAGATGTTTCGAGAGGTATAGAAGTTTTTGTCCTTGAGACCAGTGGAAGAGAGGGGGGTAGTGTAGGGATATAGGTATTGGTTAGTCGATGGTGGTATTGGTAGGATTACAAATATTAAATATAAATAAGCAAATATAGGAAAGAGGCAATACAACAAAGGAGACGCTTGACTGGTCAGGGTTGGTTGGGTTGACACATATAATGCAAGAGACTGGTTTGGTTGGTTGGGTTGATGCGGTACTGGTTGGGTTGATGTTGGACTGTTTGTGTTGACGCAGGACTCCTCAGGATTGCAGGATTGATCATTCAGTCTCATTTGATTCAGTCGGATTGGCGGGATTGTAGGATAGAGTCATATTCGTATATAATATAAGACACAAGAGACTGGTCGGGTTGGTTGTGTTGCGGGATTGATCAGTCCCATATTGATAGCATATTGATGGGCAGGTGTCCAATATGGGTTGACACTTGATACATATAATACAAGGGACTGGTTGTGTTGGTTGGGTTGATGCGGGACTGGTTGGGTTGACGCAGGACTCCTCAGGATTGCAGGATTGATCTTTCACTTTCATTTTATTCGGTCGGATTGGCAGGATTGTAGGATAGAGTCGTATATAATATAAGACACAAGAGACTGGTCGGGTTGGTTGTGTTGCCGCATTGATCAGTCCCAGTTAAAAGCACGTTGATGGGCAGGTTTCCAATATGGCCTTGTAGCAAGGCATGTCCATCCGCTGTCCTTATGTTTTTGAAATGATTGGCAATTGGAGTAGTGTTAGGCAGTCGCAGTGGCTTTTTTTTTCATTATTGGGTACTCAACATTGTGGGTCCTTTCTATTAAATAAGTCGGTTGCCCGAGGAGGTGCATGGTATAGAATAATGGAAATATTGTTATTATTATAATTTTGTTATTATTAATAAGTTTCTGATTAGTAGAATTAGTTTTATTTTATTGTCGTTATTGTTACAATTGAATTATTTTTATTATTATTATTTAATCGTTATTATTATTATCTGTATCTCTATTATTATTATTATTAGTATTATTATTATTTTTATTACAATTATTATTATTATTATTATTATTATTATTATTATTATTATTATTATTATTATTATTATTATTATTATTATTATTATTATTATTATTATTATTATTATTATTATTATTATTATTATTATTATTATTATTATTATTATTATTACTATTAACCTTATTATTATTACCATGGCCTATTCCCATAGCGATCGACCAATAATCGATCAAAATAACTCATTAGAATTTTATTGTTCGCAAAAGAGGATATTGGATAATGTTTGATTAATGTCGTGTTCATTTCACCGTCTGCATTGCTGCTATCAATCCAAGGAAGAGCTTCGATAAATATTTCCTCATTGCAAATTGTGTTTTCATTTATTGCTTTCGAAGCTTTCATTGTTACTGTGCTCAACAACACTTGAATTGTCGAATAATAAAAGTCGACGCTTTCTACATTTGAATTGAACTAAATCTTTTGAAGATGCTGATAAATTAAATTGAGCTTGAGAAACTGTATTTGCGCATTTGTTGATTTCATCTGGAGAAAATAAGCGGATAAATTGTTTGTACTCATCACTTTGGTAATCACCACTACAATTCACGTTGAAATATATCTTTAATTGTTTCATGAATCCATCATTTGGACATATAAATGACCTTTCCTTAATTTTCTCAATCGCATCGTTTGGACCAACTTTAAAATGTTTCATTAAATAAGCCGTCAAAATAGTTCCACTTCTTGATATTCCAGTAAGACAGTAAACCAATACTCCACCAAATTTTCTGCCATTTTCAATGAATTCACTGGTTTCATCGAAATAAGAAATAAGATCTTGGTTTGGAACATCATAAGCTTTAATAAATTTGTAATCAACATCTTCTTCTTCAAACATTTCGATTCCAAAACTTATTTCAATAAACAAAACTGGTTTCCTCCCTTCCAGAATTTTACCTTTTTTAAACAACGAAACAATTCTCGAATTTCTAATTAAAATACATCAAAAAATCAATTCAATAAAAAATTACAACAATCAACCTACTTCCAAACAACAATCCATTGCTCGCGTCTGTGTGCGCACACCAACAAGAATCGGTCTAACCAGACCGCACACACAGACGCGAATATAAAAAGCCAAATAAATGCCAGTCAGAGGCAATCCCCCTCTGACTGGTCGAAACATTTCCCCCCTCCTTGATCCCTTCTAGCGGATCAACCACCCAATTACTTCAGGGGAACCTTTCTTTTTGCCTCTCTCCAATACTCCTCACACACCCATCTTTCTATGGTATAGGCCGCCGCACCACGCACCTTTCTGGATACATCATGGTGGATTCTCCTCCCACCATCGCCATACTCGACCAAGCCCCTGCCACTTTTCATTCTGTTTCGCTGTAATATCTCCATTATCCTTCCTGCATTTTTCGCCAATTCAATAGTCCCCACTTTTCCCTGTTGCATTTCATTTAATGAAGGGGAACCAGGTGAATAGTCTTCAATGATATCATCTAAAGCAGACGTTGGTTGAGTGACTATATTTTGTTCAGAATCTTTAGCTGTGTCGGATGTATGATCTTTACCAATATCGACTCTAAGATCACTGTCATTGCTCTCAGAATCTGGCATAATTCGATCAGTTTCTAAATGATTTTCTGAAGAAGCAGAATCCGTTTGAACATTAACTACGTCTTCCATGTTTTGAAATTTATCTTCTAACAAAGAATTCGGTCTTTCGATAACATTAATGTCGACAACATCTGTGCCTACATGACTATTAAGATTTTCCTTCTTGTCTGACACATCTACTTCAGTTTCATCATCTCTACTCTCAAAACCCTCCTCCCGACCGCGACTCTCGACAATATTTTCTAATTCATCTGCTGTAACTTGGTCTCCTTTATCAAAATCTTTGTCTAATAGTTCAGTATTACTTTTTACAAATTCAGAATAATTATTCTCGTTCTCATTGACTCGATTTTGCTCTATTTCATCTTGATTTATAATATCGTTAGATTGTAAATTATCACATTCATTGCTTTCACTATCTCCATCTTCGCTAGCATTTTTGTTTTCATGTGTTTCATCATTTTCATCACATTCTTTAATATAATCCATTTCTTCAGAATTATCTACATCATGAATAATCATCTCTCCGTCATTTTCATCTTCATTATTTTCGATATCTGAATCATTTTTTGAATCGGAAGGATTTATTACATCTATGGAATCTATTTCGTTATTCTCATAGAAATTTTGTCTGATTGCAATGCCGTTAATTAATTCGTTAGTATCCCCAGAATTGGGTATTTGCCCATCTAAATGACTCTGAGCTTCTTGCTCTGCATTAGATGACTTACTCCTGTCGAGTTTTGTGCCTTCAATTCCCCGAACTGCATGTAACTCGTCATTTGACATTTTCGTTACTGCAAAATAACTCTGAGCCAAATGCGAACATCTTGGAGCTTGATTTCTCGCAATTGGTTTTCTCTTCATGAAGTTTGTGAACTTTTTCAATGTCCCCACATCCTTCCTACTCCCTGGAGTTCTCTCCCCAAACAATATATTCAAGGCTTTTCGATGCCTATCGGCTACTGTTTTGATCCACTCGGCTAACGTTTGTACATTTCCCTCTCTTCCCGAATCACAATGGCGTGACCACTGAATCAGCATGGTCTCTGGCAGCTTCTTCAGCAGTTGGTGATACAACATTCCGTTGTTCAACTCGCCTTCCCTCTTCTGATCCTTAAAATTCAGGATGAGGTTTCCCAGCAGCTCTTCAAACCGCTCTAGGTCCTCCAAGACGTTGAGCCTCACTGGGAAGAACCTCTGCACCGCATCCAGCATCATGGAATAGGATCTTTCTGGTCCCCCATACCTTTCATCAAGTAATTTCATCGCCGCCTCGAAAGCCTGCGAGCCATATCCAATATAGGTAATTAATTGCAGCGGCTTCCCTTCCAAGTACTGTCTCAGGTACAAGTACTTTCTCTCACTCGGCTCATCCGTGTCCTCGATGCAGGCTCTCACAATTGCCCTCCATCCAGGATATTCCATTACCTTCCCATTAAAGATCGGCAGCTGCAAGGGTTTCAAACCCATTATGCACTTCTGTTTCTCATTGGGCTCTTCGCTCCTAAATGATTTTTCTGTGCCCTTCCGCGACTCCACTCTAAAACTCTCTTCCTTCTGCGTGAGGACCAGATCACCGATTCTGCTGAAATCCGCTTCTAATCGTTTCAGATCTACCTCAATTTCCTTTTCTTCTTTCTCCCGCCCTAACTCCCGAGCATTATTCCTCAGCTCCTCCAATTCGTTTATCTCTTCCTCATACTTCTCTTCGTATGCCTCCATTCTCCTTTGATCTTCCCCAGGGTCCGATCCATCTCCTAAGGCCCGGTTACGTAGACGCCCTAACGAAATCTTCCACCCGGTTCGTCTCTTGTAACCTGCCTCGAACTCCGCATCTGATACTGGACTTCCCCCTGCCAGCCCCAAAACCAGATGTACCGTGGCTTCTTTCCTAACGTTATAATCTAATAACGTTAGGCCATCTTTTAATACTTTCCCGGCAAAATTAAGTCTTTGTCGCCCTGGGGGTATCCCTTCTTTTTCTTGAATTTTAGCCTATACATTCTCAATACTATCACTTGATTCTACTTCCAAAGTTATTGTTTTTCCTGTCAATGTCTTCACGAATATTTGCATTCCACCTCTCAATCGCAAAACTAAACGCAAAGTAGACTCCTTTTGAATATTATAATCAAATAATGTTCGCTCATCTTCTAATTGTTTCCCCGCGCAAATTAATCGTTGCTGGTCAGGTGGACTACCTTCTTTCTCTTGTATTTTCGCTTTAACATTTTCTATCGTGTCACTAGAATCAACTTCGAGAGTAATTGTCTTCCCTGTTATTATTTTGACAAATACCCGCGCCAATCCACCTCTAATGGGGTTAGGGAGGCAGGCCCTAGGGGAAATGTTTCAACAATAAAAATATAACACATATTATAATTCATAAAATAATTCACAAAATAATCACGTAATCTTATACATAAATACAAAAAATACATTATACAATAAACTATTACCTTGGTCCGGCTGGCTAGCCAGAACCACGCTCTGCTACCATGTTTACGATCAAAAGCCATTATCAAAATTTTATTGTTCGCAAAAGAGAATATTGGATAATGTTTGATTAATGTCGTGTTCATTTCACCGTCTGCATTGCTGCTATCAATCCAAGGAAGAGCTTCGATAAATATTTCCTCATTGCAAATTGTGTTTTCATTTATTGCTTTCGAAGCTTTCATTGTTACTGTGCTCAACAACACTTGAATTGTCGAATAATAAAAGTCGACGCTTTCTACATTTGAATTGAACTAAATCTTTTGAAGATGCTGATAAATTAAATTGAGCTTGAGAAACTGTATTTGCGCATTTGTTGATTTCATCTGGAGAAAATAAGCGGATAAATTGTTTGTACTCATCACTTTGGTAATCACCACTACAATTCACGTTGAAATATATCTTTAATTGTTTCATGAATCCATCATTTGGACATATAAATGACTTTTCCTTAATTGTCTCAATCGCATCGTTTGGACCAACTTTAAAATGTTTCATTAAATAAGCCGTCAAAATAGTTCCACTTCTTGATATTCCAGCAAGACAGTGAACCAATACTCCACCAAATTTTCTGCCATTTTCAATGAATTCACTGGTTTCATCGAAATAAGAAATAAGATCTTGGTTTGGAACATCATAAGCTTTAATAAATTTGTAATCAACATCTTCTTCTTCAAACATTTCGATTCCAAAACTTATTTCAATAAACAAAACTGGTTTCCTCCCTTCCAGAATTTTACCTTTTTTAAACAACGAAACAATTCTCGAATTTCTAATTAAAATACATCAAAAAATCAATTCAATAAAAAATTACAACAATCAACCTACTTCCAAACAACAATCCATTGCTCGCGTCTGTGTGCGCACACCAACAAGAATCGGTCTAACCAGACCGCACACACAGACGCGAATATAAAAAGCCAAATAAATGCCAGTCAGAGGCAATCCCCCTCTGACTGGTCGAAACAATTATTATTATTATTATTATTATTATTATTATTATTATTATTATTATTATTATTATTATTATTATTATTATTATTATTATTATTATTATTATTATTATTATTATTATTATTATTATTATTATTATTATTATTATTATTATTATTATTATTATTATTATTATTATTATTATTATTATTATTATTATTATTATTATTATTATTATTAATTATTATTATTATTATTACTATTATTATTATCACTATTAGTTATTATTGATACTATGAATACCAATATCAAAAATCTTGTTGCTAATATTAAGAGCTTTGTATTCATACGCAACACTCAGTATACAAAGGCAATACCATTTTTTAAATCTCATCATTGCATAGGGATAATTAGAATTTTGTATAATAGGAATAGTTTAGATATAAATAAGGTAATGCTTTGACTGGTAGATAATATATAGGAGAATATGGGGGTGTGTATCAGTCTTTGTATATGTGTTCCCTATATATGTGGTAACTGCTGACTACGGCTGCTGTACAGGCTCTTTTCGCTAGAGCTTTAATTTCTGCTCTACTTAGACCAATTATTCTTAGGTCTTTGTCATTCTTCCTGTCCCAGGTGCCAAGTGTACCAATAACGAGGGTAAGCAGAGAGGTCTTGCAGTTGTGTGCATGGCCTATATCGATTGCTAGGTGTTTGTATTTCTCAAAATTATTATTCCTAGTTGTTCAAAGTTTGTTTCATTTTCATAAGGGACCTTTATGTCCAGGATATGAATCAATTTATTCCGCGGGATTTTGATAAGGAGGTCGGGGATGAGGGTGGTGTTGATGCCCATTGGAGTTTTTTCGATGTCTATATCGTATTTATGTTCGAGGAGGAAGTCAGAGACAGCTTGGAGGACATTTCTATGTTTGTTTCGGCGGGCATTAGATTTGGCAGGGCAGTGGTTAAATATGTGTGCTTGTGTTTCAGGATGAGCGTAGCAATGCCTACATAGAGTAGATTTCTTGGATTTAATTCTACGGGGGGTATAGTTTAATTTTAGGATGTTGTTGCGTGCTCGGATCAAGAAGATAAATTGCGGGTCAGTTAGAATGTCCGTTTTAAAGAAAAAACTAGCAATGCTACTGCTACCGATGGTTTTGGCTATATGTCCTTGGCATCTCATTTCGGACCATCTATCGGCATAGATGAGGCTAATAATAGAGTGTATTTCAGATGAGGTGTCTTTAAGGTTGGAGGATGTGAAGTAATTAATTCGGTCTTTATATTTAATTTCTAATTGGTAGGAATTTTTGAGGAAGACTATTTTAGTAGAGATCCCATATTTGAGTCGCAGTCTTATGGATGATTTCCTGAATTTTGAGAAGAGAGATTTAGATGGGAAGGTTTTAGTGGAGTCGCCATTTAACCAAGAGATTGCAGAGTTGATGTTGCCATTTCCTCTGGCGTGACTGAGTTCGGATAAGACGAGGTTGCGAAAATCAGTGTCAGTTGAGTTGAGGGCACGTATGAGGTGGACAATTCCCTGGATAAGGTATTCATCAATGAGGGATGTTAATCCCAGTCCTGATTACTATCACTTTTGGTTTTGTGAAAGATGATGTTGAAGCTACACGCTCATTATTGCTGATGACTATCACTTCTTGTTCTAAATTAATTAAAGGTGATGTCGAAGCTACACGTTCATCATCACTGATGACTATCACTTCTGGTCGCGATAATTTATTTGGAATTATATTTTTAATTACATCAGCAGGTCTTTTATTATTATTTTTTGTGATTTTTTTTTCTATAATTTTTTTTTGTATAACATTTTTTTGTATAATATTTTTTTTTATAATAATTTTTTGATTTATTTTTTTAATTATTTTTTTAAATAATTCATTTTTTTTCTCGAAAATTGCCCTAAGTGACTATGTTGCTTACTAAAAAATAATTTATATTTAATCTTTTCAGAAGTTTTGCATTTGGGGCATATAAAAACGTTGATGCCATTAAAAAATTTTTTATAATATTTTTTCATGTCTTCATGACATTCATCACTGTGCTCAATTGATAAAAGGCAATAATTGGGATATAATAGACCTGATAAATATAATATGATTATATTAAAGTTTAATAAAATTGTATAAAAGATTTAATGACTAATAATTTATATTGCATCGGTCTTTATCATCATTTTTTATTATTTAATCCATTTATAAATGAACTATATAATAACAAATGATGATAAATCTAAATAATCACTGTAGAAATTATGTTATAAATCAATATTATCAATATTATCAAAGTTTTCCTGTCATCATCAGGTGGGATATAATAACTCATCAAATTAAGGATTTTAAACAAATTTAATTATATATAAAAAATTTTTTCATTTTATAAAAAAATATATTATTTTTTGAAAATTTTAAGATTTAAAATTTAATTTAATAATTTAAAAATTTTTTATTAATTATTTAATTTAACACAACAATCAATACATATAATACACAAAAGCTTATTTAAAAACACTCAACACACAAGCATTTACTGCATTCTGCAAGTTTATTTTCGGATTCAATGATTTTATCAACAACGCCTCACAAATCACACGTTCCCAATAATTATCGAAATTTTTTAATAAAATTTTAAAATCAGACATACCTATTTTAATCTTACAGCCCTTATTGTGCTCACCAATATGGGTCAAAGCCTTCGGTCTACAATGTTCTCGAGCTCGAATAAAGAGATGACGGGAAGTCTCTCCAATGTATGTGGCAATACACCCATTACATGTAAACTGATAAACGAGTTCGGAACACAATTCCACCGGAATTTTTGACTTATTGATAAACATATTGCGTACTTTCCATGAAGTTGACACTATCCTATAGTTTAAATTCCCTAACTGTTAATAATCTGTTAATACAACGCAAAGAGAAACACTATGAGACAGAGATTTATAAAAAACCAACTGATACTGGTCTCTATACTTCTACCGAAAGTTTTTGTGAATTCAAGTATAAAAGAAATATGGTGAAGGGGTTGATTTATCGTGCATGGTCTTTGTCTTCAACTTTTAAAAATTCAGTAAAAAGTGTTGACATATTGATTGAATTATAAATGAAGATCGGTTATTCAAAATTTATGGTGATAGAGACTGTTGACAAATTTATTAGAAATCCTAAGGATCCATGTTTGAGAAAATATGGGTGTGATCTTGTTGAGATGTGTGAGTCTGATGAGCTAAATAAATTAAATAGTGTGAGCAAGGATGATGATCCTAAATTTATGTTAGTATTGCCGTACTCAGAAGGTTTTAAGGATTATAAAGTGAAGATAAGAAAGCAGTTAAAGAATTTAAACTATAGTATAGTGTCAACTTCATGGAAAGTACGCAATATGTTTATCAATAAGTCAAAAACTCCGGTGGAATTGTGTTCCGAACTCGTTTATCAGTTTACAAGTAATGGGTGTAATGCCACATACATTGGAGAGACTTTCCGTCATCTCTGTATTCGAGCTCGAGAACATAGAGGACCGAAGGCTTTGACCCATATTAGTGAGCACAATAAGGGCTGTAAGATTAAAATAGGTATGTCTGATTTTAAAATTTTATTAAAAAATTTCGATAATTATTGGGAACGTGTGATTTGTGAGGCGTTGTTGATAAAATCATTGAATCCGAAAACTAATGTGCAAAATGCAGTAAATGCTTGTGTGTTGAGTGTTTTTAAATAAGCTTTTGTGTATTGTATGTATTGATTGTTGTGTTAAATTAAATTTTAAATGTTAAAATTTTCAAAAAATAATATAATTATTTATAAAATGAAAATATTTTTAATATATAATTAAATTTGTTAAAAATCCTTAATTTAATGAGTTATTATATCCCACCTGATGATGACAGGAAAACTGTCGAAATTAATCGTGAAAAGAATGTTTGATTGGCGTTATCTTATAATTAAATCATTGCCATGTATGTTTAACTATTTATTATCAATGTTATTATTATTATTATTATTATTACTATTATTATTATTATTATTATTATTATTATTATTATTATTATTATTATTATTATTATTATTATTATTATTATTATTATTTTATTATTATTATTATTATTATTATTATTATTATTATTATTATTATTATTATTATTATTATTATTATTTTATTATTATTATTATTATTATTATTATTATTTTTATTATTATTATTATTATTATTATTTTTATTATTATTATTATTATTATTATTATTATTATTATTATTATGATTATTATTATTATTATTATTAATATTATGATGATGGTTATTATTAATTCAATTTTTTAATATTTCAGTAAAATTAGTTCACGTGAAAATTTGGAAAACAATAGGAATAATGAGAAACAGTAAATAATATATTCTAAACAATATGCCAAATTTCATTTTCCTAAAGTCCAAGTATACCAAAAATATTGAGATTTTTTTCCGATCTGACATCCAAACATTCTTTATAACATCAAGATTTCCTTCATATATTTTTGTAACAAGTTTACTGTTTGCCTCACAAATTAATTTGAAGTGACCTTCCTAAAATATTTCATTTAGCTTTACATTTCATTTTACCAATTTATTACTTACCAAGCTTGCATCATCTGATTGACATAGACAGAATTGGCCATTTTCCCCAACCCAAATGAAACATCTGGGATCATTCAAGCTTTTAATGTCAGATTTATCACTAGTCAAACTAAGTCCTCGGTTGAATCTAGATTTACAGAAATACATTTGAGAGGTCAAATGCTTTATTTTGCAATTCATCCAATTCGGGCTTTGTTCATTATAAAAATACGTAATGAAAACATTTGAAGAATCATGAATCGGGTCATATTTCCCTATTTCAACAGACTTATTAGAATTGACAAAAATGTAATCTTTCGTTTGACAATTGAATAATTTATTTGTGCTCATTGAAACAACTGAAATAATTATATTAACTGAAATTACCATCAATCAGATTAGCTTATATAGAGCATAAGTGGAATTATTAACTACCGAAAATAAATATTTATATGATTAATATGAAGTAATTATAATTAAATTTCTAATTTAATAATAATAATCTAAATTTGTTAACTAATTACAAAGCTGTCTCAATAATTATGATAAAATACTTCAATTATAATTATACATTTATTATTCAACCAATAGTTTATAATAAATATTAATTTGGTGGAATTTTATTTTGGCAGTGAAATTATTCCTATCAAATCATTGAGATTTTGTTTTAATTTGTCAATTTATTGTTTTTATTATCAAATTTATATTAATTACTTGAAAAGTACAAAAAATAAATAAACGCCATTATACGTTAATTGTTAGTTATTATTATTATTATTATTATTATTATTATTATTATTATTATTATTATTATTATTATTATTATTATTATTATTATTATTATTAAATTAAAAAGAGAGTTTGAAGACTATAAATCAGTCGATGGTTGTTGATACTCACGAATGAAATTCACTTGAAAAGGCAGTGCCGAAAATTCGTGAGTATCAACAAACATCGATATATTACTGATTTATAGTCTTCAAACTCTCTTTTTAATTCAATGGATAAATAATCAGTAGTGAAATTGGAAGAGATAAAAGTTCCTATAATTATTATTATTATAAGATAACGCCAATCAAACATTGTTTTCACGATATATTTCGATAGTTTTCCTGTCATCATCAGGTGGGATATAATAACTAATTAAATTAAGGATTTTAAACAAATTTATTAATTATATATAAAAAATTTTTTTATTTTATAAAAACATTTAATTATTTTTAAAAAATTATACTTAAATTAATATATTAATATATGCAGGAATATGCAATTGCACAATATGATAGACAAAGGATAGTGTCAACTTCATGGAAAGTACGCAATATGTTTATCAATAAGTCAAAAACTCCGGTGGAATTGTGTTCCGAACTCGTTTATCAGTTTACATGTAATGGGTGTAATGCCACATACATTGGAGAGACTTCCCGTCATCTCTGTATTCGAGCTCGAGAACATTGTAGACCGAAGGCTTTGACCCATATTGGTGAGCACAATAAGGGCTGTAAGATTACAATCGGTATCTCTGATTTTAAAATTTTATTAAAAAATTTCGATAATTATTGGAAACGTGTGATTTGTGAGGCGTTGTTGATAAAATCATTGAATCCGAAAACTAATGTGCAAAATGCAGTAAATGCTTGTGTGTTGAGTGTTTTTAAATAAGCTTTTGTGTATTGTATGTATTGATTGTTGTGTTAAATTAAATAATTAATAAAAAATTTTTAAATTATTAAATTAAATTTTAAATCTTAAAATTATCAAAAATAATATAATTATTTATAAAATGAAAATATTTTTAATATATAATTAAATTTGTTAAAAATCCATAATTTAATGAGTTATTATTTCCCACCTGATGATGACAGGAAAACTGTCGAAATTAATCGTGAAAAGAATGTTTGATTGGCGTTATCTTATAATTAAATCATTGCCATGTATGTTTAACTATTTATTATCAATCGTATTATTATTATTATTATTACTATTATTATTATTATTATTATTATTATTATTATTATTATTATTATTATTATTATTATTATTATTATTATTATTTTTATTATTATTATTATTATTATTATTATTATTATTATTATTATTAATATTATGATGATGGTTATTATTAATTCAATTTTTTAATATTTCAGTAAAATTAGTTCACGTGAAAATTTGGAAAACAATAGGAATAATGAGAAACAGTAAATAATATATTCTAAACAATATGCCAAATTTCATTTTCCTAAAGTCCAAGTATACCAAAAATATTGAGATTTTTTCCGATCTGACATCCAAACATTCTTTATAACATCAAGATTTCCTTCATATATTTTTGTAACAAGTTTACTGTTTGCCTCACAAATTAATTTGAAGTGACCTTCCTAAAATATTTCATTTAGCTTTACATTTCATTTTACCAATTTATTACTTACCAAGCTTGCATCATCTGATTGACATAGACAGAATTGACCATTTTCCCCAACCCAAATGAAACATCTGGGATCATTCAAGCTTTTAATGTCAGATTTATCACTAGTCAAACTAAGTCCTCGGTTGAATCTAGATTTACAGAAATACATTTGAGAGGTCAAATGCTTTATTTTGCAATTCATCCAATTCGGGCTTTGTTCATTGTAAAAATACGTAATGAAAACATTTGAAGAATCATGAATCGGGTCATATTTCCCTATTTCAACAGACTTATTAGAATTGACAAAAATGTAATCTTTCGTTTGACAATTGAATAATTTATTTGTGCTCATTGAAACAACTGAAATAATTTTATTAACTGAAATTACCATCAATCAGATTAGCTTATATAGAGCATAAGTGGAATTATTAACTACCGAAAATAAATATTTATATGATTAATATGAGGTAATTATAATTAAATTTCTAATTTAATAATAATAATCTAAATTTGTTAACTAATTACAAAGCTGTCTCAATAATTATGATAAAATACTTCAATTATATTTATACATTTATTATTCAACCAACAGTTTATAATAAATATTAATTTGGTGGAATTTTATTTTGGCAATGAAATTATTCCTATCAAATCATTGAGATTTTGTTTATATTTGTCAATTATTTGTTTTCATTATCAAATTTCTATTAATTACTTGAAAAGTACAACAAAAAAATAAACGCCATTACCCGTTAATTGTTAGTTATTTTTACTATTATTATTATTATTATTATTATTATTATTATTATTATTATTATTATTATTATTATTATTATTATTATTATTATTATTATTATTATTATTATTATTATTATTATTGAATTAAAAAGAGAGTTTGAAGACTATAAATCAGTAATATATCGATGTTTGTTGATACTCACGAATGAAATTCACTTGAAAAGCTAGAGCCGAAAATTTGTGAGTATCAACAAACATCGATATATTTTAAATTATTAAATTAAATTTTAAATGTTAAAATTTTCAAAAAATAATATATTTTTTTATAAAATGAAAAAATATTTTATATATAATTAAATTAGTTAAAAATCCTTAATTTAATGAGTTATTATTTCCCACCTGATGATGACAGGAAAACTGTCGAAATTAATCGTGAAAAGAATGTTTGATTGGCGTTATCTTATAATTAAGTCATTGCCATGTATGTTTAACTATTTATTATCAATATTATTATTATTATTATTATTATTATTATTATTATTATTATTATTATTATTATTATTATTATTATTATTATTATTATTATTATTATTATTATTATTATTATTATTATTATTATTATTTTCATTATTATTATTATTATTATTATTATTATTATTATTATTATTATTATTATTATTATTATTATTATTATTATTATTATTATTTTCATTATTATTATTATTATTATTATTATTATTATTATTATTATTATTATTATTATTATTATTATTATTATCAATATTATTATAAAGAAAGCGATAGTTTTTGACTACTTTGGTTAATTTCTATTATTTTCTTATAAACTTATTAATTTCTTTATCTTAAACATTTGCATAATATTTTCTTTACAACTTTTTAAAACATTTTCATCTTTTGCATAGTACTTTCAGGAACATTTTATAATATTTTCATAATATTTGCATTTTCATCATTTTTAGAATTTAATAAGTCTTTAAGAAATTTTACGTTGTTAAAAATAAAATGTTTAAACTTTTAAAAATATAAAATTAAATATAAAAAACTAACATTAAGATTCCATGTCGGAATCTGTTTCATCCTCAGATAGGGCATCCCGCACAGGGGCATTCCGAGTTGCGGCATCCATTTAATTTAGAGCAGTTGAAGCATTAATTTCTTCGTTCAAGTCCACCTTTGCAACTAAAATGTTTTTTTAAAAGAAATCAACTAAAATAAAATAAATTTACTTTTTTTTATATAAAACAGAGGCATTAGTTTGCCCAACAAATTAAGACATCATCGTCGTCGCTAATATAAATTGGATCATTTTCTAAAATTAATTTTATAAACCAAAAAAAATAATAAAATTTACCGAATTTTCCGTCCACATTGAGTAGCGATTCGTCTTTTGTTACTTGATACCAGTCAAACACATCCAAAAAATAAAGAATAAAATAGAATAAATAATAATAAAAAAAACTACCAGTCGTCAATAGACTTCGTAAAATATTATTATTGTTACCTTTGGGCATTTTAAATTTATAAATTTATAAATTTTGAAATAATTGTGACAAATTTCAGATTTGTAAATGTTTATAAAGAGAATGAATATTTTCCTGTCCCAGCCAATCAGAATTTAGAAACGCACACATAGAAACTGAATGTTTTCCTCTCTCAGCCAATCACATTGCATCAAAACATGCATCTACTTTATGTGACTGTCTTTGTTAGTCACTTCTTTGTTAATATGCATTGCGCATGCTCCACGCATGTGATGTCTTTATGACAAAATAATGATATCTATCCAAATAATAATAAAGTTAATTTAAATAATATTAATAATAATAATAATAATAATTATAATAATAATAATAACAAAGGATACAATATACATTTATTAAACATCAGGTTTTTATAAAACAACCAAGCTCAACAATGTTGACTACATGTTTGGTTCAATGGATTTTGAAACATAGTTTTATTATACACAATAGGTTTCCCCATTGTTTGTAGTTTTGATATCAACAAAGCCGGGTAATAGAAACCCATTGGATCGAACACGAATATATTACCAGGTTTCATATATATATATATATATATATATATAATATATATATATATATATATATATATATATATATATATATATATATATATATGTATATAACTATCCAATGTTCTACACCAAGATGAGACGATTGAGTATTGACGATCATAGCTTGATTATTACTCAAATAAGGAATTTTATTTAGAGGAAAATTTCCTACAAATTCATTTCCCAATATCTGTTTTCCAATTCTATTGACCTGAACAGAACTACTTTAATAAATTAAACAGTATAAAAACAACTTACTCCATGACAACTTTCTGTATTTCTGTATACAATTATACCAGCCCTGTTCTATTTCAAGTAATTTGAACTTCATTTTCAAATACTCCATATATTATAACAACGGTGGGCAAATGCGGCTCTTAGAGCCGCATGCGGCTCTTCGTTGAGTAAACTGCGGCTCATTGATAATTGAATTTTTGATAATTGAATTTGAAAATTGAATTCGATTTTTTTATTTTGAAATTTTTTCAACTGAATTTTTAAAAAAAAATTTTTTGTTGCAATTGTATTTTCATAAATGTTAAAAATTAACGAAACATTGTTTTTCACATTTTACTGCTTTTTAAAATTATTTTGTAGTAGGCGGCGCTTTGTTATAACAACGAGAGAGAAGCAATGAAAATAAATTTAGTGAAATTTAGTGAATTTTGATTAGTTAGTATTTTTGTTTGTACAATATTGCGGTCGTTTGTATATTTTAGTATAGTTTTCTATTCGTGTTTTTTGAAAAATTTGGTAAGAAGATTTTTTATTAAGCATTTTAAAATTTTAAATTAATTAAAATTAAATTTATGTCTTTTTATTATTTTGTTTAAATTTCAGTAATATAAGTTATTCAAATTTATTATTAGAATGACCTCAGAAAACATCAAAAAACGAAAATACAAACAAGAAAATAGAACTTTTCAAGAAGAATGGACAGAAAAGTTTTTTTTTATTGACAATAATGGTAAATCGTTGTGTCTTATTTGTAAAGTTACAATTTCCAACTACAAAGTAACCAATTTAACAAAGTATACACCAAATTTCAAAGATTTGACCAAAAGTCTTCGTTAATTCAATAAATTTTATTACTTTTTATTAATGGATTTTTATTATATTTTATGTTTGTTACTTAAATTTTGAAATAATTGTTTTTAATAGCGTTTAAGTCTTTTTTAATCAAATTAATGAAATAAAAAAAAATATGTAGTTCACTATGGTGGCTCTTTAAAAAATAAATTTTCGGAAAATGTCTCTCATTGAACTCATGCGTGCCCACCCTTGTATTATAACATGCACAGTATCAGTAATGGCTTTTGCAAACTTTATATGCAGTCGTAAATTTCCATTTTGGGGTAATTGACTCTGATTTAAATCAAAATCGGGGGCTAAAACAAATGAATAAAATGGGTATTTGCTTTTAAATTCTTCTAGAATTATTCCACAATTCAAACTTTTATCTAAATAACCCAGATTTCTGACAATAATCTGCATATATGTCGCACAGTAATTGTCATTCTCGAAATCTTGAATTTATGTTTCTCTATAATTAGTATTTTTCGACAAAGTCAATGATGCAACACCAAAGCTTTTGAAAATTAAGCTGGAAGTAGTATATTGTGTTTCACTTTGAAATGTTATCAGAATAAAATTAGGCATTCTTGTGTCACCAAAGATTTGTTCTTTATAGAATGATGAAGCACCTTTAGCAAATAGCAAATTGTTCAATTTCCTTTGTTTTTAATGGATTAATTGCATGTTTTGAATTAAGACCCAATTGATGACCAGCTATTAATGAGGGGTTCACTCGAATTCTTCTCACCAATAATTTTTCATTGTGTTAGTATTGCCATACTCAGAAGGTTTTAAGGATTTTAAAATGAAGATAAGAAAGCAGTTAGGGAATTTAAACTATAGGATAGTGTCAACTTCATGGAAAGTACGCAATATGTTTATCAATAAGTCAAAAACTCCGGTGGAATTGTGTTCCGAACTCGTTTATCAGTTTACATGTAATGGGTGTAATGCCACATACATTGGAGAGACTTCCCGTCATCTCTGTATTCGAGCTCGAGAACATTGTAGACCGAAGGCTTTGACCCATATTGGTGAGCACAATAAGGGCTGTAAGATTAAAATAGGTATGTCTGATTTTAAAATTTTATTAAAAAATTTCGATAATTATTGGGAACGTGTGATTTGTGAGGCGTTGTTGATAAAATCATTGAATCCGAAAATTAATGTGCAGAATGCAGTAAATACTTGTGTTTTGAATGTTTTTTTAAATAAGTTTTTAAATTAGTTTTTAAATAGGTTTTTTTATATTGTATGTATTGATTGTTGTATTAAATTAAATAATTAATAAAAATTTTTTAAATTATTAAATTAAATTTAAATGCTAAAATTTTAAAAAAAATAATATATTAATTTAAGTATAAATTTTTAAAAATAATTAAATGTTTTTTTAAAATAAAAAATTTTTTTTTTATATATAATTAATAAATTTGTTTAAAATCCTTAATTTAATTAGTTATTATATCCCACCTGATGATGACAGGAAAACTGTCGAAATATATCGTGAAAAGAATGTTTGATTGGCGTTATCTTATAATTAAATCATTGTCATGTATGTTTAACTATTTATTCAATAATAATAATAATAATAATAATTATAATAATAATAATAATATAATAATAATAATAATAATAATAATAATAATAATAATAATAATAATAATAATAATAATAATAATAATAATAATAATATAAATAATAATAATAATAGTAATAGTAATAATAATAATAAAACATTAATACAACATCAATGCATTTTGAATGCAATTTAAACAAAGACATGCTATAATCTGATTGGTTGATAGGCACGAGTCAAAGGTATAAAAATCCTATACCATTTCATTTTAATCATTATTCACGATGACCAAGAAAATGTCATGCACTGAAAAACCTAAAGAAGAAGAACTTGTACAACCGGTTAAAATGTTTCACAACTACAAAATGTATTTTTAAAAGAAGAAATCAATATGAAATTGGTTGCATCGATCAAGCTAATTACAACTCAATTTCAATTCTTATCCGACTCGCTTTCAATGATATATTTTAAAACTATTGATGATGTTTTCAAACGGATAAATTCAAATCTACCATGTAATCAACATGCATGGTTCAAAAAGAGATATGCAAGATTTTATGATGCCTTTAATGAAATCGGTTTCAAAGAAAACGAAAATGGGTATATAACCGAGGTGTCAATAACGTCGATCGCGATCTACCGGTCGATCGGCAATAAATATTCATATTTCAGATATTTATTTCCTTTCAAGTTGCCATTTTCAATTTCAAGAATCAAAAACTATTTGTACGGGTGGTAGTAATCAAATTGACAAAAATTAAAAATTTTTTAAATTGTGACACCATGAATAATTCTAAAATGATTTAAACTTATCACTATCATGAAGAATAGGAGCATGATTATTTCTTTATTATGATAAAGAAAAAATGCTGTTGTTTTATTTTTAATAATAGTGTTTCATTACCAAAGAAAGGAAATTTGGAACGAAATTTCAAAACGGTGCATAGTAAGTATGAGATTGATTATTTGCCGAAAAGTGATTTACGAAAAGCTAAAATTACTGAACTTAAGGCGTGCCTTTCATCGCAACAATTAATTTTCACCAAAGAAACATCAAAGTCAAAGTCGGCTACAATTGCTTCTTTAAGAGAATGCTATGTTCTTGGTAAAAATAAGAAACCATTTAGTGATGGTGCTATTTTAAAAAATGCATTTTTAGAAGCTGCTGACTCTTTATTTTGTGACTATAAAAATAAGTCAGAAATAGTTTCTGCGATCAACGATTTACAGTTATCACGCAATACAGTTGCAAAGCGAATGGACCAAATAAGTTCAAATTTAAAAGAACAATTAATGCAGGACATTACGAATTGTCAAGCTTTTTCACTTCAATTGGATGAGTCTACTGATGCAATTAACATATCTCAAATGATTATTTTCATTAGAATGGTTTTTAAAGACTTTTCGACTAAAGAAGAAATACTTACAATCATTCCATTAAAAGGAAAAACTCGAGGTGAAGATCTATTTACCAGTTTTAAAAACTTCTATAAAATTGCTAAATTGCCACTCTATAAAATTGTTTCAATTACGACGGACAGAACACCAGCTATGACAGGTTGTCGAAATGGTTTCATCGCACTATGTCGAAATGATGAAGATTTTCCCGATTTCTTACAATATCATTGTATAATACACCAGCATGTGCTCTGTGCTAAAGTTTTAAATATGCAAGAAATTATGAATATAGCTTTCAAAATTTCTAATTCAATTCGTGCCAAAAGTCTCCAAAGGCGTATTTTTAAACTACAGGTGGAAGAAATTGATGATGGTGGAAAATCCGAACTGCTCATGCATACTGATGTTAGGTGGTTAAGTCGAGGAAAATTTCTACAGCGACTTAGAGATCTAATCAACGAAATTAAGCAATTTCTTAGCGAAAGAGGCGATGATTACAAAAAGTTGAATGACAATATTTGGTTATTAGATTTGGCATTTTTAACCGATATAATAGCTAAATTAAATGATTTAAATTTAGAACTACAAGGTCCTAATAAAACGATTTTCCATATGATCAGTGCTGTAAACTCTTCCAGAGAAAAATTAAATCTGCTTGTATCAAAGCTAGAAAATAAAAATTTATCTAATTTCCCAAACATGTTGGCGCAATTAAAAAGTTCTGCTTCTACTAATTATGATGAAAATAAATATATCAAAGAAATTAAGAACGTTATTGAAGAATTTGGTAACCGTTTCGAAGATTTTAAAAAACTTGATAATGTAGTTTTATTTATGAGTTTACCATTTGATAGCAATATTAAAGCAGAAACAATTTGCAGAAAACTTTTCAACTATTTTTGATATGGATAACATTTACCTTGAAGCAGAAATTATTACTTTACAAAATGATATTTATATTAAAGCAAGAGCTTCCGAAGATAAATTCTGGAAATATTTAGCTGAAGATAAATATCCGAATCTAAAAAAATGTGCTGAAATTTATACGCCTGTTTTGTTTCGACATATTTGTGCGAATCAGCATTTTCACAAATAAAAATAATAAAGTCGAAATACCGAACTAATTTAACAGACAAACATTTAGAATCCTGCTTGAGAAATGGTCTGAGTAATTATTCACCAAATTATGTACAAATTATAGACACGGTGCAATGTAGAATAAGTAATTCAAATATTGTACCATCAGGAAGTTCAAAATGAGTTTTTGCCTATTCTTATGTAAGTTACTTTAGTTGTAAAAATAATATAATTATATTTTTGTATTTTTCAGTTTCCTTCTTAACAGACGACATTATCATAATCAATAAAAATAAAATTATATTTTTTTAAAAGATATGTAAAGTTTGTGAATGTTTTTAATTATTACTATTAATAAATATTATCGATATATGATTTTTATTTAATTTAAATTTTAAAAATCGTGAAATTTGGACCCCTAAATATTGCCTTCTCCTCTTACTCTTATTTTTAGAAAAAGTAGATCGCAAATGATTTTTACTGCGCGAAGTAGATCTTATAGGAAAATTAGTTGACACCCATGGTATATAACATTTATAATCCAAGGATATAAAGTTGATAATAATGATGTGTATTCTCCTATTTGGAAAATTATGTCTGCTAGACTTTCACAACTATTTTAATGTTGCATTAATGTATTTACTAAATGTATTAGTCATATTTGTTTTTCTGTTTATTAACAAAGAAATTGCAACATTAATGCAAATGACATGCAAATTTAACAAAGATAATCTATAAACAAACTTACAATATAGTTTTAAAGTGATAAAAATGACTGCAGAAGATTGTTAACATGATTAATTAATTACCGAATTATTTATTATTTAGAATTTGTAAACATTTGATTCGTTTTTGAAGTCCTATATGCTTACCTCTCATGTTGGATTCATTATTATGGCCTTGACCACAAACATTTTGTACATCCAAGCTATATTTAGGCAACAATTTGTTAGTAAGGAAGTTAAATAAACCTTCACCAGTCGTATCAACTATTGGAGAAAAACCAAGAAAATATTCTTCGACTGTGTAATCAAGTATAATAGAAAAATATTTTGAATTGTTTATACTGGTTGTAAATTTCTTTGTTACAGCTGCTGCTAATAATTCATTGATTTGGTTTTGAAAATGGATTCCCAAATAATGTGCCATATGACTTTTTTGTATTGATGTTTGTACGTTTCTTACATGCTCTGTTATTATCTGATCAAATTTAGCTAACATTTCTACAGCTTTCATGAACACTTCACAGCAACACTGAAAAACTTTTCAGACGTTGTTACCTATGTTTTGTCGGAAGAGAAACTTGCGACTTTGGTGACATTAGTTGACATTTGTGGCACTTTTCAAGCCTCTAGTGCAGACGCCAAATGTAGATTCAGTTTAATGAACAACATTAAAACTAAATTGTGTAACGGACTGGAAGTTGATCACCTGGAGATGGTGATGTGGATATAATTTTATCTCACAAGTGAACAAAATGTTAATCTTGATTCAGTTTATAAATTTTGGAAGGATAAGAAAATCAAAAGGTAGAAGTTAGACATCAATCCAAATTCATTTTTCTGAATGTGCTATGTATTTTTTTATTATTCTATCTTTTCCATCCCTTTTTTATCACATTAAAATATTGCAATCATTATTATAAAATTTGAATTCTTTATATTTCATTAGAACGCAAAAATTTGCATAATATCAGTGTATACTTGTAGTTGATTGTTTTTAAATTCTTAAAATCACATTATAGTATTTTTGTTGCTCACTTGATTTTAAACGCTGCTCAGCGCAGCTATCATTTATAGTTATACCGATGGCAGGCTTATTATTTTTGAAATATGACTTCTTTGCAGTTTCCGTAGCCCAACATTTTTAAAAGTTATTTTGCAACCCTCTGGAAGAGCATATGGTTCATATTGAGAATCTATAGTCTAGATATCATTCACAAAAATTGGCTATGAAATCAGGTGCAGAAGGATGTGTTTGTATTTATAATTAGAGTAAATTAAAATGAAAAATAAATTATTCAATCACGCTGATTTAAAGAATTAATTTCGTAAAATCCCCTCAATTAATTAATATTGTCCTTTCAAAATTTATACCGCTGACTCGACAGTACAAATTCCGATATTATTAATTATATCAATTGTTTACAATTTATTTAAAAATTAATTAAATTAACACAATTCAAAAATAATTTAAAAACCATTCAAGCGATTTCCACTTGATAAAATTCTTCATTTTATTTAATTAAATTAATTAAATCAATACATTTATATATATGATACTTAAAAAAATCAAAAAAAACCATGAATTTTTGCTAAACTTTTAAATTTTAAATGTTTAATTTTTTTAATTAATAAATCAATTTACTTGGATTTTTTAATCTATATAAATCAACATCTTTTGAGCGAAACTTTCTTTAAGCTACACAAAATCAATCCTAAATACTTTTGTTAATTTTCAACATGTAAAATCAAATTTTCATTAGATACCAAACATATGGTGTTAATGATATTTAAATAACTAATTTATAGATAAAACATATATTGTATTATAAGTATCAAATACTATTATACAGTAAAAGTATAATAAGTATAAATGCTGGCACGCATAATTATCATTATTATTAAATTAATTAATTCGCCATTTAAATCGGTTGTTTGAATAATACCAGTTAAGGCAATCAATTTGTATTTTAATATATTTTTAGGCAATTAAACTTCAATTATTAACACATGGTATCGGGATTGCAATATTTGCCAACTATGATTTTAATTTTGACTCTATTTGCAACATCAAACATTTTCTGTAATCCAAATCTTTGGAAGGAATTTTAAACACGTGTTTAAGTAATTATTCAACTGTTGGTAGTAAAATTTATCTTGGTTTTTTTAAATAAACATTTATACGTCCTTATGATGTCTTTGGCAGGAAGATCTCTATTTTTCCTGGCAATTAATCAAAACTACTTAATTATTATAGCAAATCTGTTTCAAATTGTTCTCCATAGAGCCAGATAAGCCACAGTACTAATGGTACTTTAGTTTGGGGCCTACTCCTAAAATGAGTAAATGAAGGGGTCCACATTTAGAAAAAAATATTAGAGAATTAGGTGTAATTTTTCATTTTCAAAGTTATCTCCAAATCTTAAAATTATATTTAGTTCTGAGAAACTGTTGAGGTCTGTTAATAAAAATAAATTTAAATGAAATTTAGGTTAGTAAATGAAGAAAAGACAATTAAAAGCGTGATCATGCATAGAATTGATAGTAAAGAAAAGTACGATGGAAGCAGTATTGGAAAATGGCAAAAGCAATTGTGAAAGGCAAGAATCCGGAAATCCGAGAAAAATCAATAAATTGTAAAATCATCGAAATCGAATTGGGAAAACGGGACAGGTATAGATTAGCTAATGGTCAACAAGATGATGATTAGGGATTTATTAGAAAATGGTTAGGAAGGGTCGAAAAGCATTCAAATGTGTAAAAACAGAAAACATTAATTAATTAATTAATTGGCTAATAGAAAACCCGAGCTAATGGGAAACCCGAGCTAATGGAGAACCGAAGAGATGAAGGAAACCCGAGCTGGGTAAACAAGAAGAAATGTAAACAGAAGGAAGATTTGGGTCCATTAGCTTGACACAATGATTAAGTGGAAAAGAGCAAGGAGAAGATAGTGCGAGTAGAAAGGCCGGACGGGCCATTAATTATCTTTGTTCGTTGGACCATTATGGGTGACAGCCGAAGCAGATACGTTGAAGCAAATGTCAAGTGAAAGATTGGCTCGGCAATAACCATTTGTCATCCTGATTTCGAAGAGTATATAAGGAATGGGAAAATCAGAGCAAATCGGCATTTTGCCTCAGATAGGGTAAGAAGAACTCGAGCTTAGGAAAAGGCAAAGACGAATTTAGGAGATTAGGGAAAAAGAAGAGATAGAATAAGAATAAAAAGAGTGACAAGGGATCAAATCAAAGAAACAAAAGGAAAACGTTGGTCAAGAGAACCTAAGGGAATAAAAGGTGAATATTATCTTTATCAAATCATCAACACCGAGCGGAGAATCGGTCAAACGTAACTTTGATTATTGAGTGTAGTGTTGAGAAAAGATTGTGAATTTGGTTATTTCAATATACGTTGGGTTGTTTATTGCTTTGATTTAAAGGACACGAGGAGTCAGAGGTAACCGACTTAAATTAACCAAAAACCCAACAAAACAAAATAGTGTACTATTAAATTATCAAATGTAGACTGCATGTGTGTAAGCATCAATAGAAAGTTATGACTCTTGTTGTTGGAATGACACCATATTTGTAAATATAACACCCTACTAGAGCTGCCAGACACAGAGTATTCAATTTCATGTATTACTAATACTAAACTAGTTCACTGGCTTAAGATGGATTGGAATACTGTGATATAAACATGTAATATCTAGCCTCCTCAGTAAGCTTATAATAGTTTGTAAAAGTATTTGCATTAGAAACAGTATTATTAAACTGCAGAATGTATGTGCATGATCTACCAGTTTATCTATATAATCTATGCTAAGAAGAGATTACAAATTAGAATAGAAAATTTTCTAAATTTTAATAATTTTGATAAATTATCAGTATTTGAAATAAAAATTATATCGTTTTACAGTTTTACTTAATTAAATTTTTATAGATTGAAAAAATATAGTAAAAGTTTCAAAAATCAAAATGAGTAAAAAATTTGAATCTGGTGCTCAGAAGCATTTTAAAAAAAAGTCATTTTGAAAATGCTGCGCGAGAAAAAAGTGGTGCTATTGAAAAGTTTGCGACAAAAGTACTCGTACTACCACCTGGAACTAGTTAGATTTATCTGGGTGTAATGAATTGATACCAGAACTATCAGAAGTTTTAGCCGGGACTACAACAAAGCTCAGATCACAGTCCCTGAAAATGATGCAGCTCTGTGGTCTGTCGATGCCAGTCTGGCTTCGAATGGGAACGGAATAGTGTCGTAATCGTTACGGTCTCTATTTCAAAATTCTATATAAAAAAAGATATTGAAAATAAAATATTGGTAAAATATTAAATCTTAATTTAGATACAACAATTTTTATTGATTCATTGAATCACAAAAATTTAAATTGTTCACATAAACAAACTAATGCACTAAGTGCACTGAATAAACATAGTGCAAATCAAGAAAAAAATAATAACATGCACAGCGATAAATAACAATACTAATATTAATGATAATATTAATAACAAGACGCTTCACTGAAGAAGTAACATCCTTCGATATCCCAAGGCAACAGAGATCGATTTATTTCATCAGAAATATTTTTGACAAAACTGTTGTTTAACCCTTACAACACCCCTGGGATATTTTATATCCCAAATATTTTTGAAAAATTATTTCTAAGTCATCTTTTTTATAATTTAAAAATGGGCGGTGTAGACCTCTGTGACCAACTTGTGGCCGTTTACGACCTGAATAGAAGGTCAGCTAAATGGTAGAAGAAAGTCTTCTACAAAGTTCTAATGATGTCAGTAACAAATAATTATATTATAAAAAATTAATCATTTTCTGAAGAAATAAAATTCAGTGTTGAAAGGGTTAATTGTGATTTTTCAATGTGTTTTGGTATTATTGATTTATAATAATAATAATAACAATACCTAAATAAATATAATCATTTTCACTATTTATTTATTATCAATAAGTACGATAAATTTATGAAATATAAAGTTCATGCATGTGGGGGTTTACTTTATTATAATCTCACCACGAACCAATAAATCAATATAATTACGATTTATGTATCGCAAATAAATAAGTTAATGGATCACATAAAATTGTTAATAAATTATATACTGTTCTCGAATCATCATCAAGATCTCGAATCACTCCTTATTCTGTATGTATATGTTTACCCTATATGTATCTTTCCCTTTCATGTAGTATTTCAGTCTTAAGATCTTTAATGTTCGCCCATCTTCTAACACAATATCTAAAAATTTGAATAAAAGGGTCTACTTAAGAAAATTAGTACCGGGCCTCCAAATTGGTAATCCGGGCCAGGCTTTCCTTTTTTTGTGTTTTTCTTAAAATTTTTTTAGGTATTGTTCAACAAAGCGACGACTTTTTTCTGCTTGGGACAGATATATTTTTACATAAGTTTTATTGATTAGGTCGATAATTATAGGGTAATTGTGTTTAGTGATTTATCGTACTCTTCAATTAATTATTATAAATTTGATAATAAAAACAAGTAATTGACAAATTAAAACAAAATCTCAATGATTTGATAGGAATAATTTCATTGCCAAAATAAAATTCCACCAAAATAATATTAATTATAAACTATTGGTTGAATAATAAATGTATAAATATAATTGAAGTATTTTGTTGAGGATACCTAAATGAAAAATAACATAATAAATAAATAAATTACCTGGTGGAAGATCGTCATGACAAACGGGACGATCTATGGGAACTCAGAAAAGTAAACGGAAGTAAAAAGAAATAAAAAATGAGAAGATAAATCAAATAAAAGGAAACAAACAAGAAATTAAAACAAAGGTCATTGTTAATTAAGAAATACAAATGAAGGTGGAATTTAAAATTCCAGAAAAACAAAATAAGGGGAAAAGCCGTATTTTAATTGAATTGAATTGCCGGGAGAAGGCGGCTTAACAAAAAAGGAAAATGGAAAAATATCTTGATATCTGTCAGAGATAAGGCTCTTGGAGGAAAAGGAAAATGGTAAACAGAATCTGTCACCAGTGCAACTAATAAAATAACTATATATAGGAAAACTAGTGGACACGAAATCAGAACAAAATTTGGAAAAGTGGGAACAAAAATTGAGACAATTTAAGAAACAATTTGGGAGATAATTTTGGAAGACGATTTGAGAGACGATTTGAGAGATAAAATTATTGAGGAAAAATTAGACAACGTCGGAAGGAACGTTGTTGGAGAAACGATTGTGAAAAAGAATTGTAAAGAAAATAATTGTGAAGAATAATTGTTGGAGAAGATTTGAATAAAAGAATTAGTTGAAAAATTAAACGAATTGAGTATTTGAATAAATTTGTGAAGAAGGTCAAAGAAAACAACCAGCTCAAAGTTCCATTTGATAAACCAATCAGTAATTTGTCATCTTTTAATCCGGTGTTATACGCAAGTGATATTCCTCACCGAGTGTTGTAATAAGCATTGTATAGTCACCAAGCAGAGTGTTGAATTGATTGTCGGTGTAAAGAGAAAGTTTATTTGTGATTATCAATAAAGATTTCTGTTGTCAAGTGTTATTTGAGCATCAGTCAAAGACACACTTGGAGTCAGAGTAACATTTAAACTTATCACCAACTCAATAACCCAACAATTTTATCATAATTATTGAGACAGCTTTGTAATTAGTTAACAAATTTAGATTATTGTTATTAAATTAGAAATTTAATTATAATTACTTCATATTAATCATATAAATATTTATTTTCGGTAGTTAATAATTCCACTTATGCTCTATATAAGCTAATCTGATTGATGGTAATTTCAGTTAATAAAATTATTTCAGTTGTTTCAATGAGCACAAATAAATTATTCAATTGTCAAACGAAAGATTACATTTTTGTCAATTCTAATAAGTCTGTTGAAATAGGGAAATATGACCCGATTCATGATTCTTCAAATGTTTTCATTACGTATTTTTACAATGAACAAAGCCCAAATTGGATGAATTGCAAAATAAAGCATTTGACCTCTCAAATGTATTTCTGTAAATCTAGATTCAACCGAGGACTTAGTTTGACTAGTGATAAATCTGACATTAAAAGCTTGAATGATCCCAGATGTTTCATTTGGGTTGGGGAAAATGGTCAATTCTGTCTATGTCAATCAGATGATGCAAGCTTGGTAAGTAATAAATTGGTAAAATGAAATGTAAAGCTAAATGAAATATTTTAGGAAGGTCACTTCAAATTAATTTGTGAGGCAAACAGTAAACTTGTTACAAAAATATATGAAGGAAATCTTGATGTTATAAAGAATGTTTGGATGTCAGATCGGAAAAAATTTCAATATTTTTGGAGAATTTGGCCTCTATGAAAATGAAATTTGACAGATTGTTTAGAATATATTATTTACTGTTTCTCATTATTCCTATTGTTTTCCTAATTTTCACGTGAACTAATTTTACTGAAATATTAAATTATTGAAATAATAATAACCATAATAATAATAATAATAATTATTATAAATCAAAAAATTATCGAACTCATCGAAATGAAATTCCTATTATTTTTGTCGACTTAAAACTTTTCATTCAAAGTTATTGGTATCAAATCCTTTATGAAAACATATTACAAGGCTGAATATATCAAAAGCTAATTGTCAGAGAAATGATTTAAAAGTAGTGATGGAAAAATAAATTCTCAGGAATTTTGAAAAAATTAATAACAAATTTTAAGACTTTGAAGGGTGAATTTTAAGTATTTGCGTCAACCACTGAAACATTAAAATATTTAAATTTATTATTTGGTGAACATATAACATTAAAACAAAGTTCAAAGTATTTTTCAATTTATTTTCTTTTTAATAAGATTAAGTAATTGTTCAAAGAACATTTAATATTTTTTAATCATGTTTCTTGATGAAACATACTGTATTGATTAACTTAAACATCAATTTTAATAACTAAATTTTACTAATTTAAATATCTAAAAAGTTTGTTAATAATAATAATAATAATAATAATAATAATAATAATAATAATAATAATAATAATAATAATAATAATAATAATAATAATAATAATAATAATAATAATAATAATAATAATAATAATAATAATAATAATAATAAAATAATAATAATAATAATAATAATAATAATAATAATAATAATAATAATAATAATAATAATATCTGAAATTTTAAAGAAATATGAAAATTCATCCGCGATAAACTCAATACTTAATCCCCGAGGCAAATATCCCAAATTTCTTTACAGTCGAAAATGGGAATCCACAAAAATGGCTAGAATTTGCCACTAGAATTAACACTGTTGTCATTTTCAGAATATATTATTTAGAAACAAAACACTTTTTTGAATTTGTAAATCTTTATTTTTATATCATATTTAAACAAAGCTTAAATAATTAGATTAGTTCAAATACCCATAGTATTTATAATAATTATTTTATTGATTTGGCTACATAGCCCTCAGCCGAGATCATGGAGTGATCTATTAGATTCTTGAAGATGGGCTTCTTTGAGTTTGTCTACCGATACTCGTAAAGTCCTCGTTGGTAATTGAATTTCAAATGTTTTAAAATCTGAACTTCGGCTAATTACCCTATATGATCCGTCATTTACAGGCTTGAGGACGGTTCTTGATTCGGCTTTGAGCCACATGTGAGTAGATTCCTTCAACTCGCTCCGTAGGAATGGTTTCCAATTTTGATTTCTTTTCCTTCTGATTATGATATCACCAGGTAGCCGTCCATCAGTTCCAAAAACACTTTGGCTTGGTGATACATTTGTTTCTTCAGAAATGACATTGCGAAGTCCAAGTAGAATTGACGGAAGTTCATATGCCCAACTTCTGGAGGCATCATCTAAGTGTGCCATTGTTGCTGCTTTCAAAGTTCTATAGAACCTTTCAATTTTGCCATTACATTGTGGATGATATGGTGTGGTGTGTCTGTGATCA